>WNYD01000122.1:0-94855 GCA_021396205.1 Sporothrix brunneoviolacea
AAATTAATATTAGTATATACTAAAATTAATTTAATTAATTTTAGTACGGGCAAAAATTAAATTAACGTACTAATTTTACAACTCTGTCTATATAATACTGAGAGACCATTAACCGTTATCGCGGTGGAGGGATTCCGACTCTCCCGTTCTTTTTTTCCTTTTCTTGTCTTCTAACATCTCTGTGGTTTTTTTGGCTTATAAGCAGGCTGCCGGCATGCCACTGCTTGTGTATAACTCTTTTTGCCTTTTTATTTCGCGACAATAATACTTCTCCAAACGGACGGAGTACACGCCACCAAACAATATCGACACCACCACCACCAATGGCCATGTCACGTGCATATCCAAACTCACAGCAGAGGAGGGAAGGCCAGCACGGTGACTAATCTGCCGTCCTCCGTTACACGGCGGTTCGTCTTGAGCAGCGCCGCGAGTCAAAACACGACGACGGGGGAATGAGACGTATTACAGTAATGAAATGGAGATTCGCTGCTTGATTACAGACGACAACCCGATTTCCTGTTTTGTCCTGCTGCATAGCGCGTTTTCGTACAAACGGGTAGTCGCATATTTTAAACGTTCCTGTTAGCGTTAGTATCTGACCACGTACCTTTCCACTAACAGAGCCACTTGTCGACTGCTGTGCTGTTAGTGTCTGCCACGTTGATGCTGCCAAAACACTACCACTCGCCGTTGACAGCTTTCGCACTAAGAAGTTGGCCTGCATTGCGCCAAGCGCAAAAGGCAGTCGCAGAGAGCACCAGCAAGGAAGGAGCAGCTCAGCAAGCAAGCAGGCAGGGCCAAAAAACCGACGCCAAAAATGAGAACAAAAAAAGAAAACCTCAAAATAATCGCCATGCTGTCTTCTTCTGGCCTCACTTCGCCAACGCCCATACCCACCACGACACTTGCCGCCTCCGCATTTTCCATTCGAGCGACCATCTGATTTTGGCCCAATTGCGACCAGCGACGGGCGCGTTGATTGTGCATCTTGGAGCGAAGGCAGAACAAAGCAAACAACAAAGCCGCCTTGCATCGCGATCTTTTCTCGACCGGTTTGCCATCCTGCAACCAGCAATCCATCGCCGCAGCTCGAAACCGCGCGCAGACAATGTCAGCGGCCCTCGTGCGCCTCGAATAGCCGGCCCGAGCAAATTTCCCGACACCTGGCCTCACCCGAACGCGTTCCAGCGCCGCCACCGCGCCCCCCCTGTTCCCGGCCTCCTCCGGCCTCCTCCCCTTCCATCTTTCTGCTGGCCGCCGTCCGCCAGCCACCTGGTCCTATTTCTATCGCCGCCGCTTTCAGCTGGAGAATCGATTACTATATGGTCCAGCACCTTGCGCTTGGATGAAACGTGCCCGTCATCCCGCCGGCCACCATCCGTAGCGGCCCCTGCTGGCTGCTGGATTTGAAGCATCTCTCGGACGACGCCCTTCCCTCTCCTAGGCCGAACGCGAGGAACAGCGCTGCTTCAGAGTAACACATCGACAGAGGCTCTCGCACCTCTGTCGCCCGAACCACAGCCGCCAAGATGATGAACCTAAAGTCACTGCTGAACGCGAACGAGGACGGCTCCGCTAACCCCCCGCCGAAGCCGTCACCGCCGCAACGCCATCAGCAGCAGCAACAGCCGCCCTCAACCCCCGTCCAGACGGGGCCGTCGCAAGTCTTCCGCGACTACAGCAACTCCGTCCACGCCTCGCCGCGGAACCACTCCGTCCCGTCTCACGAATATGGGCCCGGCCAGCATATGCCGTCTGGGGCCCCCTACGCGTCGCCTTCGGGCGTGCCGGGCGCGCCGGGGCCCTACGGGTCGCGGCCGGTGCCGCCTCCGCTGCAACCACTCAATAGCGGTGACTTGCGGTCGCCTGGCAGCGCGGCTCACTCGGGCCCATCACCTTACCGCCACACCCCGAGTAGCTCCGTCAGCGGTGGCACTAGCGGGGGCTACCCGTTCCCTCCTACACAACCGCCCTCTGCGTCGAGCCCTGTGCAACACCACCAGTACCCCCCTTCCTCGAACACATATCCACCGCAGCGAGACAGCTACCCTCAGCCCACAGGCGCTGTGGGTATGACAGGCCCGCCTGGCGCCCCCCCTTACATGCAGGGGCAGCAGCAGCTACCGCCACAAACACCCCCTATCGGCCCTCCTGGCGGTGCTCCCTCCTCCGCGTTCCCCCATCAGCGCTCGCAGTCCACGCATTCCACGCCGACGCCAACATCCGCGCATAGCCAGCAGCCGCCGTCGCATCCATCCCAGCAGCAGCAGCCTCAACAGCAGTACGGCATGCCGTATGGTCAGGGCAGTCCCGTTGTTGCGCACCGCCCGGGCCCTCCGCAGCAGCAGCCCCCGTTCCAGCAGCCGCCCTTTGATCCTAGCCGCCATCTCTCACAACCACCAACACCCCTGGGGCCTCCTTTGTCCACGACACAACAAAGAACCCTGTCCGTCGCCGGCCCTTACCCTCCGCAACACATTCAACAACAGCTGCAGCAGCAACAACAGCAACAGCAACAGCGTTCACAGCCGGCTAGCCCTCTACAGCAGCGCATGTCCTCCATGCCGTTACCGTTATCGTCGTCGTCGTCCCACCACCCTTTCCAGAAGACGCCGCAGCAGATCTACGCTTCACCACCACCCCCCGCTCCTTCTTCGATCCCTCCCTCGACGAACACACGCGACCCCCGGCCATCGTTTGCGCACCAGGGGAGCGCATTCGGCCAGCCGTCGTCCGAATCGTCCCATCGGCGATCGCCGTCGCGCAGTGACAGAGCATACAGTGTGAGCGTCAGTCCCAAGACCCGCGTGCCCAGCCTGCCGAGCAGCGCAGGGGGCTATCCACCCGTCGCCGGTGGCCCTGACTCAGATCAGCCTTACCCTCGCCCTCACCAAAGCCAACAGTCCGGTCAGCCTATCCCGCTACACCCATCAACGGCCACATCGATGGTGCGCCCGCCCTCCTCTTCGGCGTCGATAGAGATGACGGACCAGAGCTACAACGGCCCCCCGGCGAAGAGAAAGATGGACGAACGCGACCTACACCCCGACGAACTCGACCGAAAAGACGTCCGTCGCCCGGCGCCGTTTGAGAATGCTAATGGCATGTCACACCACCCACTATTCCCGCGGACGCCCTCCAAGCCCGCGCCCGCGTCCCTGCCTGCATCGGCCAGCGTGTCTGAAGAGGCGCTTCCGGCGGCAGAACTAAAGCAGAAGAAGAGGATCAGATACAAAGAAATACCGGTGTTTGCGCGGAAATTTGAGGGCGGGGATCTGCACGAGCCCAACTTCATCATCCGCAAGCCAGGCGAGGCGCACATGAACGGCAGCAGGCGGGAAGCGGCGGCCGCGAGCAGCAGCAGTGCGCACCACAGCCAGCACACGTCGCGCCACGCGTCGCCGGAAGCCGCGCGGCAGCCGTCGGTCGCCCTGGCGGCCGCGAAGCCCGGCGCTGCAGGCGCTGCAGGCGCAGCACCGCCAGAAGGGGCATCTGCGTCTGTATCTGCATCGGCGGCGGCTGCGGCTGCGGCGGCCGCGGCGTCGGCCAACGAGTCGCGCATCGCGCTGCTCGGCGCCTGGGAGGAGTCGGTGACGGGCGAGAAGCCGTACGAGGAGCTGACGCGCAAGGTGGCGGACTTCTTGTACCTCAACGTGGTGAGCAACCCGAACATGATGGAGATCCAGGGGCTGGGCGTGCAGTTCGAGATCGAGGCCAAGCTGGGCACGCTCATCAGCAAGGACACGAACCAGCGCGTGTCGCTGCCGGTGGCGTCCGAGTGCCTGCTGCAGGACACGGGGCGGGTGTCGTTCCGCAGCAGCATGACCGAGGTGCAGCACAAGGACTTCAACGAGTTCCTGAACCGGCTCGTCTTCGAGACGGACGCGCGCAACCCGGCGAACGCGGGGCGGCGCAAGCCGCGCGTGCCCGTAGTGTACAAGCACCGGCGGGAGATCGACCGGTTCTTCGAGCTGCCGATGGGCCTGCAGGACCGGCTGCCGGCGTGCGTGCGTAACCTGATCCCGCACCGGCACACGGTGAAGGTGCGGGTGACGTACGACAAGAAGACGAACGAGGTGCTGGCCAAGATCGTCAAGGCGCGCATCAGCGACCTCAACATCTATTTTCCCGACGCGTCGCTCGACTGCCGGCTCAGCGTCAACCTCGAGATGCCGTGGGAGGGCGCGCTGGACGAGCTGGAGGGGCTGGCGGCGACGTCGACGCGCGAGCGGCCCCCGGACCGCGAGAAGGACCGGCTGAGCTACAGCCAGAGCCACTACCAGATCGACCTGACCCAGGTGACCTACAAGGTGCAGGGGCCGAACGTAAGCTCTCTCTCGTTGACGAAATAACAATGTTTGAACCGCATACTAACTGTTAGCAGAAAATGGAGCGCGAGGAGAAGGAGCACGAGCTGGAGATCGAGCTCGGCGCGGCCATGGTGATCGAGCAGGGACGGCGCGCGGCCAGCGGCGAGCCGCACGCGTACCAGGAGCTGGTGGACGGGCTCGTGGACAACGTGCGGATCCTGGCGCGGCGGTCGCGGCCGGCGTAGTGGCCGAAACTCTGGCGGCTCGGGGACAGCAGCGGCATCGCCTTTCGCGTGGTGCGCGATTCATTTTTGGGGGTGCGGACTATGACTTGAGATGGTTGTTTCCTAACTATAGCAACTCAGCTCATGTCCCTTCTCGCCCCCTGCGTTCTCGCATTTTCTTCTTTCATATTTTCTCCTCTAAACATGTTTTATTTCTCGTTGGACGGCGGGCGGGGAGAGACGGGGATCAAACGGCGCAAGGGCAAAACAAAAACTGCAAAAAGGGACACGTCATTTTGTTATTTTGTTCTTGGTTTTTCCTTTCCATGGCGGTGTTTACTGTGATGTGTTTACAATTTTACTTTCGCTTCATTTTTATCTCCTCGTTTTGGCCCCCCTTTGTTTTCTTAACCTTTTAATCCTCTTGTACCTTGATACGCTTTCGATGGTTGGGTCGGGCGGAGGAGGGGGAGTTTTGTGCATTGGACGAGAGCAAAGAATATCAAAAAGGCTTCCTTCGAAGAAGCACGGCCAGAACTACGAGTCTGTTCCCTCTCGCCGCATTGATGTGATACCACCGCCGCGCTTGCTTTTCGTTTCTTGCCTCCGTTAACGCAGAATAGGCAGGGCTGTCTCTGGGCTCTGGTCGCCATGGCTTTGCACTAGGTCCATCTTCATCATCCTCGTGTCGTCGCCCTGTCGCCTTGCAGATGTTGCTGCCCATGCATCTTGCGTTGCGCAGCGAGCGCTGCTGACAAATTTTTTTTCCGGGTCTCTTGGCAGGGCCATCCCGCAGCGTGACGGCGCGAGCGATCTCCGAGGGGGCACACCGCATCGTAGATTTCGGCTGCGAGATGAGATAAGATGTAAGCGGCCGAGGGCATTATGCGGTCAGCAGGACGTAGTGCCCGCAGCCGACTACTCGTAGACTGGAAGCTGCAGACGAAAGCTTCGACAGGGGCTCTGCTCTGGCCAGGCCTTGTTCACTCCACTCTTACAAAGCAAGACGAGATGCAAAACATAAAAGACGCGGCCTCGCCTGTTCGTTTGGAATCTTTACTTCTTCTTTTGGCCCTAGTCCCCGAATCTTAAAAGCGACGACGTGGACGGGCATGTCATTCATTAGTCAGGACAAGCTAAGAGGGCGCAGAAAAGGCGCGTGTGGATCTCATCATCCAAGACACGCAAAAATAACAGCGGCTCGTGCCCGACGCCCCATCCTCCCAGACCTAGACCGCCCATTGTTTGTAATCGGGTGTGGGTGGGCAAAAGGGGCACAAGTGCCGACACGGGCGAGGGCCTGTCGCCATTCATGGTTCCGGTGGTGTGTTCCCGCTTTTATTGCCACTTACACGCCCTCTTGCGCCGGGCGCTCCCAAACACGGAGACCGAACGGGGCCGCAAACGAGCAAGAAAAGGCTGAATGAATCATGCCCTCTGCGGCTATGCATGCAGCCTGCTTTTTTCTATTTTCCGGTGAAACTCTTTTCCCCTTTCTCGGGGGGGGGGGGGGGGACAGCGTGTTCTTCAGCATTTCGCTCGTCTGCGTTATCAATCCAATTGATCAATGGAACGCTTTCCTCGGCCATCCTCCGTGTCGTCTCATACCACCAAACCACTTGCCTGCTCCGTGCCAAGCTCCTAGTCCTTTTTCTTTGTCTCTGTTCCTGTCTGACGCCATCCCGTCCCACCATTCTTTGCGGCCGCGCGTGCGATCCACCCCAGCCATGGCGAGCCAGCGAGGTCCTCGAGCTCCTCCTCCTCGAGCTGATGCTCCCCGAGCTGCTGCTGCTGCTGCTGCTGCTGCTGCTCCTCCTCGCGCCAACCCTCCTCCACCACAAGCTCCCGCCTGGCGCCTCGTCGTCCTGGCCGTCTTTGGCCTGGTGGCGGCCGTGGCTCTGCCTCTACAACTGACCAACACGACACTAGCGTGGTTGGAGAGCACGGTAAGATACGTCATTCATCCGTTCTCTCGAGCGCCCATTTCTCTACGGCCACTGCCGCCACACGCCACGTCCTCGACCGTCCCTCCACTACCACCACAATGCCGTGCTTGGGCCGCTGAGCTCATTCTTCCACGTCCCCCACCCCGTTCTTCCCCTCTCCTGCCGTACTGCATAGTATATATAAATCGAGCTCCCCCCTCTCTCTCTTCCTCGTATCCCTCGGCTCCGATCACTCTCCACTTCTCTCTCTCCAAGCTGCTCATCGACGAACTCCAACACCTGCCTCACCTCATATCATACCAATTGGCACTCGATCTAACTTTGAAAGAACTTCTTCGGAACCGCACCAACCAATATGGCCGTTAAGAACGTTGCTGTCGCAGGAGTAAGTGATGAACGCCCAATGGGCCATCCCCCACCCTCTCCCCTCTTCCCTGTCTTCGTACCGAGAAGCTGACATACCACTCTTTTCTCCCAGGGCACCGGCACGCTCGGCACGCCGATCGTCGAGGCGCTCGTCAAGGCCGGCTTCGCCGTCACCATCCTGAGCCGCGACGCCGGCAAGGCGACGGCCCCCGCCGGCGTCGTCGCCGTCAAGACCGTCGACTACAAGTCCGTGGACTCCCTGACCGCCGCCCTGAAGGGCCAGGACGCCGTCGTGTCCACGCTGGGCACGCTGGCCGTCGGCGAGCAGAAGCCCCTCGTCGACGCCGCCGTGGCCGCGGGCACCGTGACGCGCTTCATCCCCTCCGAGTTCGGCATCAACACGCGCAAGACGCCCGGCACGACCATCGGCAAGATCCTGGCCGACAAGACGGCCACCGTCGACTACCTGATCGAGCAGGCCGCGGCGCACCCGGCCTTCAAGTGGACGGGCATCGGCACGGGCCACTTCTTCGACTGGGGCCTGCCCAAGGGCTTCTTCGGGCTCGACGGCAAGGCCCGGGCGGCGACCATCTACGACTCGGGCGACGAGCGGTTCCAGACGTCGAACCTGGCGTTCGTCGGCAAGGCCGTGGCGGCCGTGCTGGCGCAGGCGGGCACCGCGGCGGACAAGACGGCCAACGAGTACATCGAGGTGTCGTCGTTCACGCCGACGCAGAACGAGCTGCTGGCGGTGGCCGAGAAGGTGACCGGCGGCGGCAAGTGGGCGGTCACGCACGCCTCGTCGGCCGAGACGCAGAAGGCGGGCGAGGAGAAGCTGGCCAAGGGCGACTTCTCGGCGTTCGTGCCCCTGCTGAGCGTGTGGCAGTTCGCCGACGGCACGGGGCACGCGCCGGACCTGGCCTCGCCGGCCAGCGGCAACCAGCTGCTGGGGCTGGAGCAGGAGGACCTCGAGGCGTCGGTGCGCGCGTCGCTGACGGAGTAGACGGAATGCAGAGTAATTAAAGTATAAATAAAAAGAAACATGAGCGTTTTACATGATGCCCCTCGATGACGTGATACACATACATTGTAACAGTTGTAGATCCCCTCACTCCGCCTGCTCCCCGCCCCAGCCCTGCAGCGGCACGACCGTCGGCTCGCCCGCGTTGCGCACCACCACCCACACGACGTCGTCGGCGACGCCCGCGGCCCCGTCGTTGCGCACCTGGTGCTCGGTCCACGCCGGGATGAAGGCGAAGTCGCCCGCGCTGATGACGTTGGTGGCCGGCGGCGCGGGGCCTCTCTTCACCGAGCTGCTGCTGTCGCCGTCGTCGTCGTCGCCGTACTCGTCAAAGTCCTCGGGCAGCGTGGCCAGCACGGCCGTGCCGGAGACGGCGTAGACGATGGCCTCCTGCTCGCCGTTGTGGAAGACGACGGTGGAGCACTGCGGCTTGACGGTCAGGACGGACGCGCACAGCGAGCCGCTCTTGTGGACGATGGCGTCGCGGAGGGAGACGCCGTTGTGGGGGAGCGGGAGCGGCTGTGCTGGTGGTGGTGGTGGTGGTGGTGGTGGTGGGTGTGGTGGGCGAGTCACAGCGGATGCGTCGGGCGCGTTGGGCGCGTCAGGGGCGTCGCTCTCGACGCCGCTCTCGTAGTCGCTCTCGTCGGCGTCGTCTGCGTGACCATTTTCATCCTTGGTCTCGTTCTTAGTCTCACCCTTGCCCTCGCCACCTGTCGTCGTCGTCGGTTCACCCTCGCCCTCGACAGCTCGGGCGGCACTCGCCTGCCCCTCTGCCGGCCTCCGTCTCCTCGGCCTCCGCGGCGGCTGCCGACTTGTCGGCTCTGCCTCGCCCTTCTCGACACCACGTCGGTCGCCTCCTTCAGCCTTCTCGGCCTTCTCGGCCTCCTTGCCCTCCTCGCCCTGCCCAGCCTCGTCGTCGACGTCAGCAACCTCGATCCCGCGCGCCGGCCCCCGGAGGGCGTCGGCCTTGGTGATGTGCACCGGCCCGGGCATCAGCATGGGCAGGATCTCCTGGAGGAGGGGGAAGAGCGCGGCCATGGCGGGCAAAACGATGCGCCAAAATGCAGCAGGGATGCCGTGTGTCGTGTCGTCGTGCGTTGGGTGGCTGCCGTGTCGCTGTCGTCACGTGGGAAAGGGTGCGCAAATAAACGCTGCCGATTGCCAAATTGTCCCCAAATTACAGATTATTACAGCGCTAAGGCGGGCGCACGAGAGCGCTTGCCGGTTTGGGGGCGTTCAGCTGAGTTGACAACCGCAAATGAATCGTCACCAAGAGTTCTCATGTAAGTAGAGACAGTTAATGTACAGGAACATTAATGCAATTAGATTTAATTAAATTTATTTCTTCTTCTTCGGAACTTTTTTTATTGTTGTTATCGCTGTTTAACAGAAAAAATAAAAAATAAAAAAGTATTCTTTCTGTTCTCTTTGACGCCATCCTCTCTCTCAACCTGAGCATCTACTCGCTCCTTTTTCTTCTTTTTCTCTTCTGCCTCTCAGATCCTGTCTCTCTCTCTCTCTCTCTCTCTCTCTCTCTCTCTGCCTCCGTCTCTGTCTCTCTTCCCTCCGTCTCGCCATCCGCACCCTCGTCCCTCTGCCGAGACAGCTCACCGCCAGCCGCTTCCCACGCGTCGGTCATTGGGTCGCCCACACACAGAGCTGCATAAATAAGACAGTGACTCGGCTGTTTGTCTTGCCTCGCAGCCGCGTGGGGTCTTCCGCCGATGGGATGGGGTGTGCGTGGCCTTAGGACTTTTGGTGCTGCTGGCTGTTTCTCTGCCATTTTTTAGCGGACAACACGGGAAAGACCGATGCTGGGCACCTTCGGTTCCGCTCCTGCCCCTATGCGACAGCTACCCCGCCCACCCAGTCCACTGCAGCCGCTGAACAGACCCCCACCCGTCACGACATCGGTTCTCAGGCTTCGCTTCGCAGCCAACCGGCTCCAGCTTCGTCACCTCATGTCCACGACCATCCTCGACGACAGTCTTCCCCGACCTTCCTGATGCCCTTGACTAGATAGCACTAGGTAGCGACCATTTCGGCGGCTTAGCGAATACCCCCCTCAGCCTCGCGTTTGTCCAGATCGTCTTTCCGCTTGCGACCGGCGTCTTCTCTCCTGTCGTCTCTTCTTCAAGTCCTACCAACGCCCTGCCGCCTCGCCTCCTCCTATCGATGACTTGAACTACCCGGACCTGGACTTCCTCCCCCCTCCCCCTTCCCTCCTTCCTCTCTCCTCCTTGTATCCTTGCTTTTCGGCTTCCCACCTCTCCCTCTCATCATGGCTTCCCTCGACTCCGGCCATGGCCCCAGCTCTGGTGAGTCGCCCCTATCTCGCGATGCTTCGTTTCCCCCTCGGGATCGTCTTCTCCTTGCTGACACACCTCCGAACCAGCTCTCTCCTCGTCCTCCACACCCGCCTCCACTGTCGCCCCCGTGAACACCCTCCCGCTCCCCGGCGAGCTCGTCGACGCCGTCCTTTCCTACCTCGCTCCCCGCGACCTCGCCCGCGTCTGCCAGGTCTGCCGCTCCCTGCACGTCCACGCCGCCGCCGACCGCTTCTGGCAAGCCTTTGTGCAGAGCCACGTGCCCGGCGTGTCCGTCGCCTCGGCGCCGCTGCCGCGGTCGCGGGTGGCGTCGTTCCGCGAGCTCTACGTCGCGCACGAGCCGCGCTGGTTCCTGCCGCGCTACAAGATCTGGATCTCGGGCCACGACATGGCCGGCAAGGTGGTCCTCGTGCGCTACGACCCGCGCCGCGCCTGCATCGAGGGCTACCAGCTGCTGGCCGTCAGCAACCACACGACGTACCACCACTGGCCGCCGGACGCCAACGTGGTCGTGCACGCCTTCGAGCCCGAGATGCTGCTGCACCTGGACCGGCCGGTGCTGAAGCTGGACGTCGCGACGGCGCCGGGGGTTGGCCAGAGAGAAGAAGCCACCGCGGCGGCCGCGTCGCCGCCACAGAGACCCAAAATCACCCCGTACCGGCCCGGCCCGTTGAAAGACGTGGCCGCCGCGGCGGCCGCCGACGATGACGACGACTCTCCGCGCTGCCCCCGCATCCAGCCCATCCACATGGACGTCAGCGCCGGCGACGGCGACGGCAGCGCCGGCAGCAACGCCAGCAGCCACGACCTGCACCGGCAGTTCGTGCACGCGCGCCCGCTCGACGACGAGGCCGAGCGGCACGGCAGCCGGTACAGGGAGAGCAAGAACGGGAGCAGCGAGGCCTTGCCGCCGCCGCATCGCGCCGCCCTCCTGCCCTTCCCCCACTACACCGTCTGGCCGCCGCCGACGATCCCCGCGCCGCAGCGCGTGGGCGACCCAGGGCTCGGGTTCGACCTGTACCCGCGCGGGCCCGTGGGCGAGCCCCGGCTCCGGTCCCAGATCGCGGACCACGCGTTCCACGTGCGCACGCGGATCCACGCCGGCCACAGCCACGGCAGCACCAACAGCAACAGCAGCCGGGGCCGCGCGACGTCCGTCGCGTTCGACACGTTCGAGTCGTACGCGACCCTCGACCCGCACCTCTACACGCCGACGGCCGACAAGCCGTTCCGGGGCATCTGGGTCGGCGACTACAGCGGGCACGGCTGCGAGTTCCTGCTGATCCACCAGCCGGACGACGCGGAACCGTTCGACGAGGCGGAGCTGCAGCCGCGGCTCGACACCGAGGACGACGCCACCTACGAGCAGCGCGTGCGGGACGCGCGCGTCTACCGGGGCCGGCTCGAGGCCATCAAGCTGACGGGCGACCCCAACGTGCCGCGCGGCGAGTACACGTTCGTGGCGGACGACCTGGGCGCGGCCGGGTTCGACACCGTCATGGACGAGGGGCCCTTTGCGGGCGTGCGGATCGTCAAGAGCCTGGGGCACGTGGCGGGGACGGGGTTCCGAAATGGTAAGCCGCGCCGCTGGCAGATTGCACCTCTTATCGTCTCCACCGCTAACCAACAGACCGCTACGTCGAGTCGCGGCTGATCCTGATCTCGCCCGACCGGCTGGCCCAGTACTGGGTGGGCTTCGGGCACATCAGCTTCTTCGAGCGCGTCGACATCGACAAGTTCCTGGACCCGTACGAGCGGTGATGGACGACGGGCGATGGGCGAAGGACAGAGCGAAGTACAGAGACAATAGCACGACGGCACGGACTGCACGACAGCACAACAGACAGACGACAAGCCGACGAACGAAACACGACGACTTACGCGATCACGACACGAACGGTGGGAGCAGGATAATTTAGGGGTCGACACGATATAGCAATGAATGCCGTCTGCGGCATAAAAATAGTAGGCATAGAAATATATTGGGCGGGCCATGGCATTTGCCACTTGTCCGACTTGGACTCTTAACTCCTCTTATCGTCTTCTTACTCCTCTGTGTCTTGCTTCCCTTCTCTCTTCCCGAGCTATTAGGCGTCCATTATCTCCTGTTGGAAACTGTCCAACTCCTTGCGCACCATCCGCGCCTCCGCCACCTGACAGTCCTCGCACTGAAAAGGGAGGCCTTGGGGATCGAGGATTTCCACTCGCCGGTCGGGACAGTTCTCCTTGCCTTTCTCGGCGAGCCGCGGGCACGTTTCATAACCTGCGGATACGTCTTTGGTGTGGCCACACGTGAAGCGGTACGGCGTCATGCGTTCTGTGCACATGGCAAGCGGTTTCGAGCTGTAGTGTTGCGTGGAAAGAGGAGATGTACCTGTGTCATAGACAAAAACAAGATGTTTTTTTGCGTCTCTTGTAGAAAAAGTGTTGCTTGTCTCGGAAGAGTGTTGTTGTTGTCGTCGTTGTAAGGAGTGTTGTGTTCAAAAGTTGACGACAGGGGGGGCCGAGTCCCGTTTTTATGTCTGCAGCGTTTGTTCAGGCATACTGGCCTTCGTTGTTCACCCACTTGACCAAAAGCGGCCACGCAATGAATCGACGGTCAGTCTTTTGTCCTGTCTTTGCATCCCGTGGGCCGAGACGTCAAAGGGAACAAAGTCGACGAACAAAAACCTTCAATGCGAACAAAACCTTCAAAGCAGACAAAAAAAAAAGGCACGGGGCAGACCCGACATCGCCAGACAAAGAAATCAAAAACTGTGAATGGGCCCGCTGTGAAAGACCCTTGGACCCTTGCCAACAACAGCCGGCTTCAACAATGAAGAGGCGACTTGACGAAACGTCGCCGTGAATTCTGGCTTACAGAACTCTTGGCGTCAGGGCTGCATGCGGCACTCGGCAGAAGACGCTAAAAAAGAAAACACCTACGCGCATGGCCTAGAACGTGGGCTCTTCCCGTCCCCCCTCCCCACCTTCCTCCACAGCTGGTGTCGGTGACGTCAGCCCGGGGGGGGGGGGGGGCGGCCATTACTCCTGAGTTTATTCTGCTTCACCATATTTTAGGCTCGACGTCCGACTGTCACTTGCGCCTGTCTTTTACTTTTTCTTTCTCCCCCCTGCCGTCGTCTTTATTTCAATTTCCCACACCTCCCCTCTCCCGCCCAATGCCCTCCCCCAACGATTACCGCATCCGCGTCACCGCCGGCACCGCCTACGACCCGGCCGCGCACGTCCCCGTGCGCGTCAACGACGCCGCGCCCCTGCGCCTGCGCGGGCCCGGCGGCGACGTGTGGCTGAGCGTGCGCATCAAGAACCACCGGCCGTTTCGGGGGGACTTTCCGGGGGAGGACGGCGAGGAGGGCGTGCAGACGACCTCCTCGCCGTACTTTGACGCCCCGCCGCACAAGCAGAACGACGACACCTATGGGATCGGCGTGTGGTTTGTGCCCAGAAGTAGCGGTGGCGGTGACGACGATGAGGACGGCGACGACGATAAGGACGGTAACGACAGCGAGAGCGCCGCCGACGACAGCACACGCGCTGGGATCACCGGCCACGACCTCCAGTGGGGCAACGACTTCGACACGCCGATCCGCGACCGCCTGCCGCCCGGGTTCGGCGCGGCGCTGCGGCTCGTGCGGTGGTGGATCGACCCGGGGCTCGAGGGCGACCCGTACGTGGACCGGCCGTATCTGTACGGGTCGGCGCTGAGCTCGTTCAACCGGGTGTTTGTCGCCCTCTCGGAGCGGAGCGAGCGGAGCGAGCGGAGCGAGGAGAAGAACAGCGAGCGCAGCGAGGACAAAAAAGGCGAGCGCAGCGAGGACAATAAGAACAGCGAGCAAAGCGAGGACACCAACAAGAGCGAGCGCAGCGAGGAGAAGAAAAACGAGCGCGGCGAGGACGGGCCCCCCCTGGCCGACTGCGGCCTCTGGTTCGAGGAGGGCGGCGACGAGGCGGGCGCGGCGTGGCGCGCGGCGGTCGGCTGCCCCCCGGACGACGCGGACGGCAACGGCAAGGCCCGCATGAAGTGGGCGCTGGGGGCGGACGCCAAGGACCGGTGGACCTGGCAGTACGGGCGCGGGTACGGGCTGGACTTCTACAACGGGTACCTCGACTTCCGGGAGCTGGCGCTGCGGCTGCCCGGCTTCCACATGCCGGTGCTGCGGTACTGGGACGGCAAGCAGAGCCTGCGGTACGTGCTGCGGCACCGGCGGACGGGGCTCGTGTACCTGGTGGTGGTGTTTGAGCTCGTGCGGGTGGCCGGCGTTGAGAAGGACGAGGAGAGCGATGATGAAAACGATGAGGACGAGGGGGACGACGAATTTGACGAGGACAAGATCCTCGAAGAGGCGCGGCGGAAACTGTCGACGCCGGGCGGCGACGAGCTGGTCATCAGCGCGGACGACGTGGACTAGATAAGCAGCGGTGCTTGTCGGCAACAAACGAGACCCCACAAACAAGACGACACATCATTCGATACCACAGGATGGGGGTAGGTGAGCTATCAAAAACTCCTTAGATTCTATTATTAGACTTTACTATTATTCTATCGGGGTATCATGTATCATACGAATAGACTGCCTGCTCTTTTATTAGTGTTCCAAGGACTAGACAATGTTAGTAATGCTCACAGATCACACAAAATCAGATGTGGCTCACGCAGAAAAGAGGACACTCACCATCGCAAAGCGGCTGCGCCGCCGGATCGCCTCGCCGAAGAACACCAGCACCCACGGCACGAACGTCAGGCCCGTGGCGATGCCGCCCAGCAGCGCGCCCGCCCGCGCGTTGCCCAGGTTCGTGAACAGCGCCCGCATCACCAGCGGGAAGACGCCGCCCAGCAGGTTGCGCGCGCAGCTCTGCGCCGCCAGCGCCGAGCTCGCGAACCGGTGGTACACGTCGGCCAGGTAGTTGAACGTCGCCAGGTAGACGGCGAAGATGCCGGCCGTCGAGAGGCCGAGGCCGACCATGGGCACGATCCAGTGCACGTCGGGCCGCGCCGCGAAGCCGAACAGGAAGAGCCCCGCGGGGAGCAGGACGGACGTGAAGCACGCCACGTAGAGCCGCGCCTCGGGCACGCCGGGCGGGAACCGCGCGTGCAGCCGCCGCGGCAGGAGCGCGTAGAAGGCGCGGTCCTGGTAGAGGCCCATGACGGTGGAGAGGACGGCGGCGACGAGCAGCGGCAGGAAGGCGAAGCCGGCCTGCTGCATGTTGAAGCCGTAGACCTCCTCGAAGACGAGGAAGATGGAGCCGAACATGAGGTAGAGGATGGCCCAGGCGAAGGCGACCCACAGCGAGAAGAAGAAGACGACGGGCTCGGTGAAGAACATGTGGAAGGGGCGCGAGACCGACATGGCCATCATGCGCAGCACCGTCGTGCGGCCCTCGTCGTCCTTGACCACCCAGCGCACCCGGCGCAGGCGGCTCCGCGGGGGCTCGGCGGCCGGCAGCAGCGTCGAGTGTCTGCTCTGGGGCGACGACGACGGGCCACTCTGGAGGGGTGGCGCGGTGCCGAAGGTCTGCTCTGCTGCTTCTTTCTTTTCGTCCTCCTGCTCACGACTCGCCCCCTGGTCGCCTGCCGGGGGCTGCTTCACCTCGGCGTCGCCGTCTCTGATCCAGACGCCGAAGTACCCGACCCGCTCCCGGTCTTCGTACCACTTGTTCAGCGCCTTCGCCTTGCGCGACAGCAGCACGGACCCGCGGCTCTCGTAGAAGAACAGGACGAGGCAGACCATGAAGACGCCGTCGAGGATGGCCTGGTGCCAGAACACCCACCGCCAGGGCGCCCGCGGGCTGGGGTCCGTCAGGACGTCGCGCGGGTTCTGCGGGTAGATGGCGTGGTACGTGATGACGGACGACACCAGCGGGCCCGACCCGGTCGCGAAGAGGACGGCGCCGCTGAACAGCGTCATGGGCCGGTTGCGGCCCTCGGCGTGCCACATGTCGGCGATCACGCCGCCCACCATGGTGCTGAACACAGACCCGCCGACGCCGACCAGGAGGCGGGAGATCAGGACGGCGGCCACGTCGGTCGAGGCGCCGGTGACGGCCTGGAAGATGACGAACACGGAGCCGGCGACGACGAACACGGGGTAGCGGCCGTTGTACTCGGAGAGCGGGGCCAGCAGCATGGGCGCGAGGGCGAAGCCGATGCAGAACACGGTGATGCCGGCGAACTGTATGATCAGCAGCGAGACGCCAAAGGCCTCGGCCATGCGGTCCGCGGGCGTGGAGAAGGCGCCGGCCGAGTACGCCGTCAGGAACGTCGCCACGCAGGACATGCCCAGCATCAAGTTCTTCCGCCTGTTGGGCCACGTGTGGGGGTCGGCATACGGCTTGAGATCGGGCGGCGGCGGCGGCGGTTGTGGTAGTGCGTCTTCTGCCGCCGGCCCGGTGGACGGAGAGCTGGAAGAGATTGTGTTCGGGGGTGGGAGCGGCGTCTCGAAGGTGAAGTAGCGGTATTCGATCTCCAGTGCGGCCGGGTCGACCTTTTCGTCTGGCAGCTGCCGGCTTCCTGGCAGGCCATTGGCGATACCGTCCGCCTCCTCGACTCTGATGTCGCTGGCTGAGTCGAATTCCGACTCCTGGATTGCAGAGGCTGCCGTCTTCTCATCTTCCTTTTCGTTTGCAGTCTCCAGGCTCGAGCGAGATGGCCCGCCCGGCCGGCTTATCGGAGGCGCCGCGGCCATGTCGCAAGCTTGGCTTTAGGACGGAGGCGTCTGTACGAAGGCGGCCCCGTGGTGATTGTGTGTTCCGTGCAGATCAGCATGAACCATGGCTCTGCAGGTGCTTGGTCAAAGGCTCGCCAGCCAGAGGCAAAATAAATATATTGAACAGGATGTAGGTTGACGGAGAGTGTGAGTCAATCCATCAGCTCGACACCGTATTGCCCATAACTTTGGCATCTGGCGCGGTGTAGAACGCCGTCTTCTTGTCTGCGGGCATCCAATAAAAGGACGACAAAATCTTTTTTAAAAAAAAAAGAGGAGCAAAGGAGCGAAGAAGCGAAAGCGCGAACCCGAAGACAAAAGGAGAAAAAAGCATTGGAAATGCAAAATTCGACGCCGCTAGGAGGAGGCAGCGCCCTGCGGAAGACATACCGAACCTGCAATACCCAGGTAATGGCCGGCGCGGCCCACTCAGCCGCTCACTGTTGTTGGTGTCAGGTTCCATGGCGAAGCGCAAGTACGAGCATGCCGGTATCCGCAGTGGGCCATGCGAAGCGGCAGAGGTCTCTTGCGGGGGGCCTTTTTCTTCCCCATTCTTGCTTGATGCGAGACTCGGCAGCGGCCAACTCCGATGGCGGGCCGGAGGTTCACCACGATGCAGGCCTGAGAACGAACCCCGGTAGGGGCGAGCAGCAGAAGCAGCAAGCGAGAAGCAGACAACAGCGGGAGAGGGAGGGAGTTCGTCTAGGTTAATCTGGACCCCGTACTCACATGGCAATTGATGATTCCAGGCGTCTTGCCAATTGTGGCAAAGGCTGTCGACGGCTGCAGTGGGACGGAAAGCCTCAAGCGTCCCCGTTCGTGTTATTCCCGCCGGGTGTGGTGGGGAGCGGAGCGGAGGTGCAGATGATCTCTTGGCGTCTGTTGGAGGTGGGACAAGCTGGGAAGAAATGAACTGGGAGAAAATGAAGCTCCGGGATGGGAAGAATGGAGAAACCCCCACTTACGAGACTGGCAGACTTCTCGAAGCCAACATGGCAGCCACGGCGAGCATCATGCCATGCCGCACACATGCCGTATTGACCGCATAGACAAGTCACCGCTGGTTCATCGTGCAGCTTATTTTGTTGTTCCCGCTCGCTTGCTTTCTCTCTCCTTTTTGGGCGGGCCATCCACCCCGTCTCCGTAGAAGTGTCCACGGGATTGGCGACGGTCGCTCCTGGTCGACGGCGTCGGCGGCTGAACTGCCCCGCCCGAGGTCGACGTCGCCGGATCCGTCCCCGCTTCGGGGTGTGAGAGCGGCCAGCAACCTGTCGTTGCAGCCGCTGGTCCGCGCATTCTTGGCTCGCAGCATATACACGATGAGTCATCAAAACCTCCGCCGGGCGTTTGCAGCCTGCCGGCTCGTTTTCGGGCGCCTCCACTGTTTGTGGCGTCTTCCACCCTTGGCGCATTTTGACGCAACAGCTGGGGGAGAATATAGACCCGACGCGGGCTTACAAATTGACGTCACGGGCGGCTTAGCTCCGGCCAATGGCACGCTGCAATTCGGACGTCCCGACCTCTGTCGTCAGTCCCCGTGAGCTTTGGGAACAACACCCGCCCAGTCGAGCTGTTCACATTTGTCAACTACATGTGCATATAAAAGAAGTACAGCTCCCTGACATAGGCAGATGCTTTCCGCTGAGGACAAGAGATCCAGAGACAAGAGCTAAGAAATGCAAAGGCTACACCGAATGAAAGGCAGCATACTCGCCACTATGAAGGAAGCTATCGTCAGTAAGGGTGAGTTGTATAAATCCCACATGATCTTCCTCAACAAACCGGAATTGGCTGACACCAACTCTCTCCAGGCCTCAAGGTCGACATCGTCGACTCGCCCATCCCCGAACCCCTGGCCAAACAGGTCCTTATCAAGATCGCCGTCACCGGCACCAACCCCAAGGACTGGAAGCGGGCGGAGCGGGGCGAGTACACCGGCAACCAGGGCGACGACATGGCCGGCGTCGTTGCCAAAGTCGGTGCCGGCGTTACCGAGTTCCGCTCCGGCGACCGCGTCGCCGCCTTCCACGAGCTGATGACGCCGCACGGCTCCTACGCGGAGTACGGCATCGCCTGGCAGGACACCACGTTCCACCTGCCGGCTCATACGAGCTTCGAGGAGGCCGCCACCATCCCGCTGGCCGCCATCACGTCCGCCTTTGCCCTATACAAGGATCTGCGCCTGCCGGACCCCTGGACGGCCCGTGCCGACGACGACGAGCCTCTCCCGCTCCTTATCTACGGCGCGTCCACCGCCATCGGCGCGTATGCCATCCAGCTGGCGCGCCGCAGCAACATCCACCCGATTATCGGCATCGCCGGCGCGTCCTCCGACTTCGTGCGCGGCCTGCTCGACGCGAGCCGCGGCGACGCCGTCGTCGACTACCGCCAGAGCGAGCAGGGCATCCTCGACGGCGTGCGCGCGGCGCTGACCGACGCCCGGGCAAAGTTTAAAAACCCCGGTCCCGGCACCGGCCCGCTGAAAGTGCGCCACGCCTACGACCCGGCGTCGTACGAGGGCGGCTACATCACGCTGTCCAAGCTGCTCGAAGGGCCCGACGCCCGCATAGCGACCGTCGCGCCGAAGCTCGACTTTGCAGAGCTGAAGGACCGCGCCGAGCCCCTGCACCTCGGCAGGACGTTCGCGGGCCACGCCCACGGCGACAGCGTGGCCGACCGCGACCTGGCCTACGTCTACTCGCGCTACTTTAGCCGCGGCCTGCAGGAGGGCTGGTTCCGCGGGCACCCGAACGAGGTGGTGCCCGGCGGCCTGGGCGGCATCCGCAAGGCCCTGCAGGACCTCAAGGACGGCAAGGCGCACGGCGTCAAGTACGTCCTGCGCATCGCGGAGACCGAGGGCGTAGAGAAGGACTAAAGCGAGGTTGAAAAGAGAGAACAAGAAAACGAGAAAACGGAAAGGGGTGTGAATGTCATAACCGGTGATGGAATATGCTGTTTATCAAATTGCGCAAAGGCAAAGCCAGCCGGCGCGCTTTCAGAGAAGCTGGTCTATTAGTAGGACGACCGCATCCGCAAATTGTCTTGATGCGCAGCGACCTCGAAGGACTATACTCTGTTGCAAACTACAAAGAATGGGACGTTTTTTTTTCAATTTCAACACCAAAATAACCACGTCACGAGGCTACAATAATATCGTCCTGGATCATGCCTTCTTTTGAATTCGTTTGAATGTCATGTAAATTCTGTTTCTTTTGAACGTATACAGCGCAACTTTTTACTCGTAGTGGTTTGTCACCTTCAGGCCCTTGAACTCGAACTGCGTGCCTTCGCGCTTGTCGATGACCGTCTTGTCGTGCACGTCCTTGACGCGCGCGCGCACGTACTCGGTGCCCGTGACCACCGGAGCGGTCTCGTCCTTGTCCTCGTCCGTCAGCAGGCCGAGGCGCTCCAGCAGCGGCGACGGCACGGGCCGCATGACGGTCGAGTCGCCCGGCCGGCTGAAGTAGAGCAGGCCCAGCCGCGAGATGCTGATCTGGTCCCGGGGCGGCGTGACCACGCGGTGCACCGTGGACTTGATGAAGCCCTTGGTCAGGAACGTCAGGGTGTCGGCCGTGTTGCAGGTGATGCCGCCGTCGACGGGCCGCACGTACTTCCACGCGCCCTCGGGGGTGCGGATCTGCAGGCCCGCCACGTGCTGCGAGAAGAGCAGCGTCAGGCTGCCGAAGTCGGTGTGGCCGCCCTTGGAGTAGGCCTGGGCGCGGTCCCACTCGTCCTGGGTGCGCGCGTTGTAGATCATGTAGCGCAGGTGGTCGTCCGAGGTCTTGTCGTAGTCGTGGGCGTCAGCGAGGTAGTCCTCGGGCAGCTCGAGCACGAGGGCGATGAGCACGAACAGCTTGCGCACGACCTTCTCCCAGACGTCGCGGTGGAAGGCGGCGATCTCGGCATAGTGCTCCTCGACGATCTTGTGGCGGCCGATGTGGTCCCACTCGGGGATGGCCTTGGGGATGTTGAGCTGGAGAGTGTGTTAGAGAGGGTAGGGGCGAACAAATAGGAGACGTTTGATTGTTGTTTTCGGACGGAAGGGGGGGGGGGGCGAAGACTGCTCACCATCTCAATGTTCTCCTTGACGCCCGTGTCGCCGATCCAGCGCGAGTTCTCGCGGTAGCCAAAGTACTCGCCGGCGCCGAAATTGCAGGGAAACCGGCGCTTCTCCTCCAGCGGCTCCTTGAAGAACGTGTTGCCGATGCTGAACTGGCGCAGCACGCGCGCGTCGTCCAGCCCCGTGTTGACCACAGACCAGAAGCCGACCTTGGAGATGGCGTCGTACAGCTGCTGGGCCAGCTCCGCCTTGCCGCCGGGCTCGTCGAAGCGCGAAAGATCGATCTTGGGCAGGTCCGCCCAGTCGAGGCTCTCCTTGGTGACCTCGGGCCGGCTCCACGGCTTGACGAGGATGGTCTCGGCGGGGGCGGCGGCCTCGCTGGGAGCCGTGTCAACTGCGCTGGGAGCCATGTCGGGATGGGATTTAGGCAAGCTGGACTATGGCAAGAACAGAAATAAAAATGAACAAAATTATTGTGACGGGGCGCGAGTACTCCGTACAGGGTGCTTTACTATGTTATATTTACTATGTTGCTTATTCGGCTTACACGGGGGAGGGGGACTACGACGAAATGGGGCTTGCTGCAGGACTGCCTTCGACTTATATCCACCCAGCCCATGTTCGGACCCGACGGGGGCTGGCGGCGTCCGCTCCCATCTCTGGAGTGGCCAGCACACGCAGGAGCTCAAACGTGTGCTCGGCGTGGGGTGCGGACAGTTCGGCCTTGTGGGGAAGGCAGTGTCAATGCTCCGGGGGCCGGTGGCAGCGGGATGCGCCGTGATTGGCTGGCGGGGCAGGCCTAGCGCAGAGCGTGCTTCAACCTCGAAGTGTCGCCATATGATGGGCGTTGACGTGACCGCTGTGGGCCCGCCACCAGATGCGAAGGTTTTGATATGGCTTCTGTGTTTTAGTGGACGATCTCACTCCCAATCTCACTACACGTTGCTCACGACAGCTCGGTATGTGGTGTTTGCGCAGGGAAATGCGGCGGACGTAGTATCCGGAGCATATTGCCACCGCGGAGACGAATGGCGCCAGAAGCCGGCGAAGTCTGCTTCCACCCTGTTGAACAGCTCTCAAAAAGAAACCTCCGAGATATTCATCCGCAAACGTTCCGTCGGGACCGCTGAAGAGCTCTGGACCTCGAAATAGCACTGAAAAAGAACCCTCCGAGATATTCATCCGCAAGCGTTTCCTTTTCGAGACTCGTTTCCACCGGGAGTCGGCACCTACTTCGTCGTATGCCTCTATTCACCTTAGCTGTTCCACTCCAAAGCGCAACACTCGTGTGCTATCTTACGCTCCGTAGACTACTCAACTCTGAAACTACCTGGCTGCCTTCATCCGGCCGTACATCGTAGAAAGGCGTGATGATCGGCGCTTGCTCGTTGAAAACGATACGAGCCATTCGTAGCAGCCCGGTGTTGAAAGCGTCGTTCGCGTGTTGCCGCCATCTTGCTGACTCTTTCTGCTACGCACCTCTTGATAGTCACATCCGCGGCCCATTGTCATCCAGAGGCTTAATTACGCCAGAATCTAAATGCGTCGTGCTGTCCCAGATTTCCAGCCATGACGGAGATAATCCAATTATATGTTCTTTATCCACGTACTCCATAGCTCAACATACGTACACTACGTCCCTCTTCTCCATACAAATCTGGCCGCAGTGGGGGTGGATGGCGTCACTGGCTGCATGTTGCCATAACACTAACGATACACCGTACACCAAACAAAGCAGACCGAGTATTATCAAAAAATATAAGAGGTTTTCGCGGAGTATGAAAAACTCGATAGTCCGAACGCTCAGTTGTATTTTATATTACCGGACAGCTCTGCCCGTCCGTTTCATTTTGCTATCGTGCACGGTTTCTCTTCTTTCCTCGTCTGTTTACGCTTGAGTCTCCTGGCTGGGGTTAAGAGTGCAAAATAACCGAAAACCGAAAAGCAGATAATATGGCATCCGAAGACCTATCGGACAAGATCAAGGGCGACAGCTTCGTCGACGCGGTCGCCGCCACGTCCTCGTCGGATGGCAATGAGCTGGCTGCCGGCCCTGCGGACGCGGTGGACCCGGCCGTGGTGAAGGCGGCGCTGCGCAAGGTCGACCTGTGGCTCGTCGGCTTCTACTCGCTGGTCTACGTGTTCCGCGTCATCGACTCGGGCAACTACTCCAACGCCGCCATCATCAACCTCGAGCAGGGCACGGGCATCAAGACGGAGCTCAACCTCGACCCGTCGCAGTGGGCCTGGACGCTGTCGATCTTCTCGTACAGCTACCTCATCTTCGAGCCCTCCAACACGCTGCTGCTCAAGGTCTTCCGGCCGTCGCGCTGGATGTTCTGCCTCATCTTCTTCTGGGGCGCCGCCGCCTCCGCATCGGCCGCGGCGCAGAACTTTTCGGGCATGATGGGCGCGCGCTTTGCCATCGGCGCCGCAGAGGCCGGCTTCTACCCGGCTGTGCTGTACCACATGGCGTTTTTTTACAAGCCCCAGGAGTTGCCCAGCCGCATCGCCCTGTTCTACTCTGTCGGGCAGCTCTCCGGTGCCCTCAGCGGCCTCCTGGCCTACGCCGTCAGTTTCATGGTATGCAGACCTTGATGTACTCCAAAAAATCCTCCAAAATCGTGCCTGCTGTAGTCCCTGACACTCCCACCCCCCCCTCTTTAGGACGGCCTTCAAGGCATCTCGGGCTGGCGCTGGCTCTTCATCATCGAAGGCCTGCCTGCCATCGTCTTGGCCTTTATTGCTCTCTTCTGGCTGCCCGACTACCCGGAGACGGCCAAGTTCCTGACGGAGCAAGAACGCGCAGTCCTGAGCGGCCGCCTCGGCGATCGCGCTCCTGCCGGCTGGGGCAAGAACTGGGACCTCAAGTCCCTGGGCGTCATGTTCCGTGACCCGACGTTCTATACCTTCAACGTCTACTGGATCGGACACGGCATTGGAGGCTTTGGCATCAGCTATGCCCTGCCCACGGTCATCTATGAGCTGGGCTTCACGTCGACGACCAACTCGCAGCTCATGAATATTGTGAGTTCCTTGACCTATAAGTGGCGCCGCGGAAACCGAGAAAGGTTTTATTTTTATTTTTGACTAACGATGCATTTTTCGGCAGCCCCCATATGTTGCCACATTCTTTTTCTTGAACACGCTGGGCGTCCTTCTCCAGAGGAAGATCATCCGTCCATGGACGACGGCCGTTGGCAGTACGTAGCGGTGCATTCTCTTTTTAATCCGTTCTGTCTTCAAAATGCGTCGTGCTAACACTCGCAAAAGTCGCCTTGACCATAATTGTCTGCTACATCATCCTCTTTACCGTGTCCAACTCCGTGGTCAAGTACATCTTCCTCATTGTCGCCGTCTCTTGCGCCGGCTCCGCCTACCCAGTCATCTGGCCTGAGCGGATGCGCGCCCTGGAGGGCACGGTGTCGTCCGGCATTGGCATTGGCTTCACCAACGCCATGGCCCAGTTCAGCGGCATTGCCGGCCCGCGCATCTACAGTACCGTTTTCGGCCCGTCATACCATGTGTCCTACGGAATTTGCCTCGTCTTTTTGGTGGTCGACATTGTGGCTCTGCTGCTCTCTTGGTATTTTGTGCGGCGAAAGGACAAGAAGGTCGCGGCACTTGTTGAGAAGTAAACCATAGTTTGAACATACGGATAACGTCAGTGGTCAGGCCCTAAGCATAGAAAATACCGATGTTTTGAAAAAATATAGAGTTTCTTGATAGGCTGCTATACTAAGTAAAATATTTTTTCAATGGACAACCATGATTAAGTGAAAGAATTTCTCGAAAATAATCTATGGCTAAAATGAAATGAAGTATGAAGTAGACTCGAAATTAATTGGAATAATTGAGTAGGGAAACTTATGAGCGACTGGTTGTTTAAAGGAGGACGCAGTAGTTTAGATGTCTACGGATTTGCTTGAGCCTCTCCTTTCACTGCTCAGAGCCCACACATTTCGGTTTATCACTGGCCTGGTACTGCAATTTAAGTCAACATGGCGGTGGAGAATAAAATCGAGCCCCATATGGAGCTGATTATCCAAGATACAGTTCCCTATAGTCCGTGCAGCGTGAAATGTATTGTATTACCTTTTGCTCCCCAAAGCCCTTGTTGTACAGTCGACCTAGGCCGCCCGCTTTACATCAATAACGAGATCGTAATCTTCAAGCTGTGTCGTCTGGCCAGTGCCCGTGGCATCACCGGCGATCTTTCCTCCGCCACTGGTTGCCAAGCCGCCCAGTGGCAGACCACGGTATCTTGGGCGCAGGATATGTTGACCAGCTATCACAGAAAAAGACTGTCGTTAGTAGAGAGTTCTGTTGCTGATTCGTGTACCAAACTTTCACCACACCCGCCAAAGACACCACCACGCTGACCAAAAGATGAAGGGCTTGGTGATACTCACGTTTATCAAATACACCCTTGATATCCCATACTCCAGGCGCACCCGCTTTGGCAATGGCTCTCGCAGTAGTATATCCAGACGGCTCTTCTTCCACACGCCGTGGGAAGACGAGGATCCGTATCTCGTCTGCTGTCACCTCCGTCGCTGGCGTGTCTGCCGCCAGGGCCAGCGTTGCAACTTGCTGCTCGGCATCTTGCGGAACCAAGCGTATCGACTCGGTGGCGTCAACGACGAACCTTTTCCAAGCTACCGGCTGGAGAATCGGCTGCGTGAGCTTCGAGCCGTCGAGGTGGAACTCCAGTGGGCCGGACCCCGTGGCAACCGTGTAGGACATTTCGAAGATGCCCTGCTCGTTGAGGTATGCGACCTTTTGAATGGTGTACCCTGTTTGAGCCAGCGTTAGTCACACATTTCCACAGTAAAAAGCCCAATCTCCGGCCATGAAGGGGACGGACGCAACAGGGCGAGGCTGCGCCCGCAGCCTTGGCGGCTTACCTTTGGACTGCACCACAACGAGCAACGCAACCTTCTTGACCAGCCCGCCGTACTGGTCCCTGAGCACAAACGCCGCCCTCGAGAACTTATCACTAGGCGCCCTCCCCTCAAGCCAGAAAGACTTGCCCGTCACGCTCAGGTCATCCTGGAAATGCACCGACCGCAAAAACGCCGGCGATCCGTCTGCCTCAATAACCAACGGCTCGCGCGGCGCCTCGGGAACAGACGCCGGGTGCGGCAGTGTCGCCCACGCTCTTACGACATACTCGCGTGGGACCCCCGGCCCCGTCGCGGGCGGGCGCGTGTACACAAGCCGGCCGTCGTTGAAGGCGGGCGGGGGCTGGTCCTCGCCCACGCCGAGGTCCGCGGGGTCGGCGTCCGCCGTGGCCTCGGCGATCGTATAACTGAGCGCCTCGTCGGGGATAGCGATGGCGTCGCCGTACTGGTCGCGCGCGGCGATGGCGAGGCTGGCTTTGGTGCCGGCGTGGCCGGCCTCGAGGCCGTCACCGAGCAGGCGCAGCGCGGCGATGCGGCGCGACGCCGTCACGGTGATCTCGGCGGGTTCGGCGAAGCTGATTTCCTGAGGCGGCCCGCTGTTGTCTGGCGATGGCTTCACGAGATTGAGCGTGTACGTCCCGTCTGAGTAAAACGAGGTCGTGAACTGTGCCGGGCGCTTGCCGGGAGCCGACGGCACGGATGGCCGGTCAAAGTCCCAGCAGATGCTGGGCTTCTGGGGTGATTTGGCTTGCAGCTGCCAGCCCTGCAGCGGATCGTCGTCGTGCTTGGTCTCGCCGAACCACCTGCTGCCGAGAGAGTCGTGGAGTCGGATGGTGAGTTTCTGTGCTTCTCCAGCCGGGACCGTAGGTTTGGGTATAATGACGGTTGACTTGGAGAGGCCGACTGCGACAGGATCGGCTGTTGCTCGGAGTTCGAACGGCGACTCGGGGTGTTCAACGCCGTTGACGCTCAGGGAAATCTTGTATGCGCCCCCCTCGGCGCCGGGACGTTCGTACTGTCCAACGTATGTGGTGACTCTTCCTGGCCGCCTTGACAGCGGGATGTCGTTCGTGGTCTGGCCGAGTTCCAGCGTCGCCTAGAAATCTCGAGTTAGATATCGCGGGCCTGTCTCGTATTACTCGTGTGTCGCGGGGCTGTGGACTAACCTTCACCACATCCTTTGGAGCAATAACACCAAGTGGATCTTTCAGCAACACCTCGACCTTCTTCTTTTGCACACCGCTGCACAGGCCCGAGCCACCAACCCAAATACTGTCGAGAGAAGTTCTGGCGGTAACCGTGACGCGGTAACAGCGACCCTCGCGACTTCCATACCATACGAGCAGCTCGTACACGCCTTCGGCCAGTGGTTCGGCCGCGTGGATGATGTAGCCGTTCTCGCGCCGCGTCAGCTTCACCCTCGTCCCAAGAGCGCGCTCGGGAAGCCTGTAGAGGTTTGCCGTGAACGAATCTCTGTCGTCGAAGCCCTGGCGCACGTTTCCGTCGGAATCGCGAAGGATGATGTAGCCTGCGACATTTCCGCCGGCCGGCACGGGCGTCGGGGCTATGATGTCGGACTTGATGAAGGACGTGACGCCGTTGGAGTCGAGCCTGACTGAGATCACCCAGCTGGCTTCCTTTAGCTGGTCCTTGGTCGGGTCCTTCGGGGTCGAAGTCAGCGAAATGGTGTAGGTGGCGTCGGCGGTCAGGTCGTTGGGCCGATTCCAAGTCACGCGGTATTTCTTTCCCAGCGGCATCTTTTCGAACACCTTGGACATGCCGGCATTTGCCGATCCTGTTGCCGCACCATCCACCCCGGACACCTTGAATTCGACCGGACCCTCTAACTCTGGAATTATCCCGTCAGTGAGGATGTGGCTGGACAAGGTCTTCGCGAGCTTCGATCTTCCGGCGTCTCTGAACTCCAAAATGAACTCGACAGCCTCTCCGGGCGGACCGGCGGAGGTGCCCGATCCCGAAACTCGCACGAAGTAATCCGGTGTGAGGTACAGCCTCTTTTCAGCATTTTCGAGATCGGGAAGTTCGATGGCAGCGTCAGGATTATCGTTGTCGCCGTACTCATCTGTCTGAGAGCCCTTCGTCTTGCCCTCAAACTGCGCAAGGCCGCCCCTGAATCCTCTCAACAATTCGTCCTCGTCTACACTTTTGTCCTTGGCGGTGAGCTCCAGGAGCTGCACGAGTCTTAGCTTCAGGCACTGTCAAGGGCGGTATTGGCACATAACTCACGGCTTTTGCAGCTTCCTCTCTCGCTTTCTCGTATTCCTTACCGCCCAGGATCCCGTTGATCATCCACGCGGCGACACCAGCGAAGATCCCGAAGGCGGTACAAGCGACGCCGAACAACCACCCGATAAATTCTCCGGCTGCAAACGCGGCAGCTCCAAAGAAGGCCACAGCCTCTGCAATGATTTTTCCAATTATTCCAAAGGCCCGGGCGCAATTCTTGATAATCTCCCAGATCCTCTTGATCCACCTGTACACTTCCACGACATTGATTCCTTCGATGAGAAGCGGGCCTGTGAAAAGGACCTAGCGAGACAACTAGTCAGTGATTCGGCATGTCCTCGACAGCTCTACATCAAGCTGAGGATGCGAGAAGCAGTTCGATCCATTGGGTTGTGCGACGCAATGACGTGGACACTTACATATTCAACCTCTAGGCTGATGATCTTCAGGAACCTGATCCCCGCACGCACAGCATTAACAGCACAGTTCAGCAATTACATCGCCGAGGTCAATAGACAAAGGAGAGCAAACGACTCACGTAAAGGTCCCGATAATCGAGGCTTTGGCCTTTCCTCCCTTTTTGAACGAGCCCTCCAACCGCGGGTTCTGGATCTCGAAGACGTCGACCAGGGGCGCCTTCCAGGACTCGCCCTCCCCCGCGAAGAAGCCCGCAACGCTGCCTTCCGACGTCTTCCAGTCGTAGCTCAACGACATACGCTCGAAGAGCGGCGGGTCGAAGGTGTGGGGCGTGTCGATGAGGCCGGCTGTCAGGCAGTAGAGCACATCGCCCAGAGTGCGGTCGGAGCCGAATTTGACGATTAGCGATATGGTCGACTTGCCCGTGAACTTGAGCTCCAGGTCCACGACGTCGCTTGCTCGTGCTTTCCCGGGACGTGGCTTGAAGATCAGCTTGCCCTTGAGCGAGACGTACACGGCCATCTTGTCCCGCTTCTTCCCATCATCCTGAACAGTCAATGCGAGCGCCAAGTCACTGAACTTCAGATAGTCGTCGATGAGATCCCACGACGTCTCGCTGCCCAACATCACGGCAAGCTCGGCCTTCTTAAAACGCCGCTTCTGCGAGTCGCTCCCTTTGACGAACGTGATGGTCCCCGCTATGCTGAATGGGGTTTCCGACTTGGGCTTCTCCACGCTCCACTCGCTGAAGCCGGTTGTCTGCGGCAGCTCCGCCTTGTCGTCGCTGTCCAGGCTGCCCTTCGCGACGGCATTGATGATCGTGGCAGGCGAGAGCTTCTGAACCTTGACAACGATGGTCAGGTCCTGGCTGGTCGACGTCAGTGTCATGTCTATTGTTGCTGATGGCTTGCGATCGTCTCCGAGGATGGCCAGCGCGCCTTCGAATACCAGCGTCGTTGTTGGTGTGCTGGAGGTACGGCCTTTGCTCTCAACGTCGAACCCAATCTGCTGCAGGGCGAGGGAATCAGTGATGTTTAGGTCGGCTATGGCCAAGACCGTGACCTTGTAGGCGTCTAGCTTCATGTCCTTAAACGTGAGATTCAACCCTGCCAGGAGATTGCCTTTCGCTGTGATGTCGTCTGTTAACATTGGCTGCGTAGATTTGTCGGTATCCAAACTGCCAAGGATCTGACTGAGATTGATGCTCGCCACGAGGACAAGCGTCAGGAGTTTCTGGTTGCTGTCGTAGGCGATCTGGCCCATCACGGTCGTGCATTGGCCGATGTGGACGCTCCCTTGCAGGATCCCCGAGAAGGTCGGTTCCTTGCCCTTGGTGAACTTCACCACCGCCGAAAGGCCGACGTTCTCCACCCAGACGTTGTCCTTGATTATTTCCCATTTGTCGGTCGACGTGAGGCTGACTGCGAGGGATTTCATTCTTCGCTTGCTTCCTCCGCCTTCGACGTCCTCTCGGGCGAGCACAAGCGCCGCGCTGAATCTCGTACCAGTTTGCTGCTTGCCGATCGGGTTTCCGGCTTGAAGAAAGGTCAGTCCAACGGCCAGTCGATGGGAAGTGTCATAGATCTGAATTGATACTCACGAGGGATGATACTGTCAATCTTGCCTTCCGTGTCCTTCTCGCTCTTTTTTGTTGAGGCTGCCACGAGCGACCTAAACGACTGGTCGTGCTCAACGGAAGGCGTCCTTGCCATGGTCGTGACGCGGCTGTCATAAGCGTCCTTCGACGCAGTTGGCGATCCGGCCGGCGCTGGCGGACGCTTACCCGCCTGGACCAGGAAGATCATGTCGTCTTCGCCAATGACATCTTCGGCAATTAGATCTCTCGTTTCGTTCGTCGTCTTGGCATTCGGCTTGAGACCCAGCTTCTCCTCGACGGCCTTTTGTTTCTTCGCTTTCTCCTTTTCCTTGTCCTCTTCTTCTTTCGATTTCTCGCCCTCCTTTGCCGCCTTCTTGTTCATGGGCATGTCGCCCTCCAGCCGAAGGTAGATGCCGTTTTCGAATTCCAAGCTGCCTCTGAAGTAGCACGAGAAATCTCTCGTCGCCTTGTCGGTCGGGTTGATGATACGCACATCCAGCATCGCTTGGCCCACGACCCGATAGTCGGCCACGGAGAAGGTTCCTGTCAGGTCGGCGAATATGCTGATTTCCTTCATCTTGTACGACTTGTCCGTCTCGGCGTTCTTCGCGAAGTGCACTAGCAGCCGGCCATCGAAGGCGAGTCCCTCTGCTACAGTCTCGTCCTCGGGTTTCGCCTGCATGTCTTGAGGCAACTTCAGCGACAGAGCCAAATCCGACGTGCTGCCGTCGGCCGCGTCCGTGAACTTGGTATCTTTGATGATATCCAAGGCCCGCGAACTCGCGCCGCTGTCTTTTTTCTTCTTCAGATTCAGCCCGGCCCAAAACTCGGTGGATTTGGCATCCTTCCGACCGATCACATAGGCGAAGAGCTCGACGCTGCTCAGCCGCCACGTCCCGTAGACGAAGCCGGCCATGACACGCTTTTCCTTGACCCGCGGGTCCTGAACATCGAAACAGATGCCCATGTTCTGGAAAACAATGGTATTCTCGACGATGTGCCAGTCGAGATTGAAGTGCCCCAGGAACTTGATCTTTTGGATCTCATATCCGCTGCCGTCAGATCGTGGGTACTTCTTCTGCTTTGGCTTCTCGAGCGCGGTGCTATCACCGGTCTCAGATGACTTGGGGGCCGTTTCTGGATTGGTGTTTTGATCGGGCTTGACGAGACCTCCTTTGTCGCCAACTTCGGGCTGTTTCTTCTCCGTAGCCTCTGGTACCTTTGACGGAGCTTTCTTCAACACAACCAACTCGAAGGAGACCTTGGTACTGCTCCCAATCGTGTTCGATCCGCCGCTGAGATCAACCGGCGCGTTTCCTCCTGTCTTGACGCTGTTGGCGAAGCCCGCAATGTCCATTGACTTCCCTTCGGCCTGCGTCTTGTCGTTGAAGACGTCCATCCGAGCCAGCGTCGAGATCGAGCATCCGGACTGGGCCTCCAAGACGCCCGTAATGAGCAGACCTTTGTCCTTGATGAACACAATCCGGACGCTGACGACATACTTGCTTAGCACAATGGTGCCGAGAAGCGCGATGCTCACGGACTTGAATTCGATCATCAGCACGACATCACGGAGCACCACGCCGTCGAGAAACGAGAGGTAGAACCGGTCGACCTGCTTCGCGAAGGCCTCGAACTTCAGCATCTCCAATGCGCCGTCGTACCAGGAACCAGACAGCTGCAGCGCGAGGTTCGACTGGCCCAGATCGCTCTGAAAGCTCCCGAGGCTCTTGGGGAAGTCCAACCCCGACATGAGCTGGTAACCGTCCGCCGCCGTCGTCTGGCCTTGACCGCTCGGGCCGCTCTTGGTGGGAAGGTCGCTCAGGAAGTTTCGCGCGCTCAGCGAGCCCGGCAGCACGCGGATCTGGAAGCGGATTCGGTTCTTAGCCGCAGCGTCGCGCGTGAAGTCGACAGCTGCGTCGACCTCCGTGTTGCCGATGTACATAGTGCCGTACAGCCGGGCGGTGACTCGGAGGGGCGAGTTGGCTACAGCGACGTCTTTTATCAACACCAGGATGAAGTCGCAGTCGACGATCTCGAGGTCGAGCTTGAGAGCTTCGATTTTCGGCTTCCAGTTGATCTCGGTGTAGAATCTGCAGAATAGTGCTTTGAAGGCGAAGGACGTCCCCTCTCCCGCCGGCTTGGTGACTTGGATCTGTACCGTCGTGTACAGAGCGTCGTGACCGATTGCATCTTTCAATGAGTCGTCCACGAGGGATGAAGCTGTGGCATGGAAAATTAGTCCCAGAGCGTTGAAACGACTGTTGATCTTGGATGGATAATGTACGCTTTGTGGACTCTCCACCACCCGAGATGGTTCCCAAGGCACCGGACAAGGCCTCTGGAGACGCCGGTTGGCTGACGGTCAGGGCGAAGATGATGTCCACATCATGGCCACTTTGGAGGTTCGGTAGCTGGAATAACCTGGTAAGCAATTGCAGATTCCCAGATTTGGCGGATAGGAACCAACCTGAGCAGAGACAGTGAACTCAAAGTCCCCGATGGTGGCATAAGCCTCGAGCAGTATGTGAAGGGCCGCTGATGAGGAAGCACTCTGTGTCAGCATGCATTGGTTTATTCAGACCTGGCCGAGAAGGGATTTCCAACCTGATCCAGGCTCATCGCTGATTTCGGCGGCCATCTGCAGCCGGATGCCCCTCAGCTTGAATCCAGGGAGCACCTCCCATTCGGTCTGAACTAGCAGTGAGAACTGCGCGGCCACCTGATATTGAATTTTGACGTCTGGTTCTTCCTGCGCGGTCGGCGAAACCATCCATTCGTCATCGCTCTCCTCCGGGTCATTCGACGCCGCGGAGGGTCCATTGGCCGAATTGGATATCTCGGGGATGGAAAGCTGCTTCTTAACAGTGGACTCCAAAGCCGTCATACACTGCTTGAGCTCTGCGAAACCGGGCGAGTCGCCTCTCAGCGCGGAGTCTTTGCCAGAAGCATCATCGCGCTTTAGAGGCTCCCCTTTTGAGAGACCGTTCTGCGCGTCCGACATGATCAATGTATCGACAGACTTAAAGGACGATCAAGCAAGCGGCACTTCGCCAGCTTCTGCGATGAAAAGACTGTGAGCGCACTTGGGGAAGATGGATGAGCGCATTCGAATCCGAGTCTGCTATTTTACACAAGCCCGGCCCTCCTCCTCAAGTCGAACTCTCCGATGACCGAGGATGTGCCATACCCTGGGTATCACGGCATGTTCGCCAGTTCCTAACCCCCCGGGAGGGAGGCCTGGTGGGTTGCCTTGAAAGTTCCAATAGTTCACTGCAGACAGCCCATTACGGCCAGGGTTTCCGCATTTGTTTTCCTGATTATACGCAACGCAACTTTCGATAGTTCGGACGGTAGCCTGGGTGGGTATAAGCACCCATCTCCTGAACCACATTTGGTCAGCTGTACGGCGCTCGCTCCACGGCCCCATCCGCATTTGGCCTAAATCAGCCACCAAGCGGGCCGTGCCAGGTCTAGACCGCGGAGGCTGGTTCAGCTGAGATATTGAATGAGTGCCAGAACGAGTCTAGCTCGTCCGCACTCGATTGACGTTCCGGATTTGAAAATGTGATGTCCCACGTCGTCCGCTGTCCTCGATCGAGGCCTCAAGACGGGAACAAAAAGATTTTCGACACAGTACTCGACAACACTGAACCTGTGATTAAGAACGCATCAAAATGGCTCGTACAGCAATCGCTCAGGTATGTTGAATCCGGAGGCGTAAGGTCTTAAAGAAAGTAAGATAGAGCTGACTCGGTGAGCTATAAGCCCATCGCATGCGTCTCCATGATCGACGCTGCCGACGGCGATGCGTACGTCGTCGATCTGCTCGTTGTAAACCGGCCCAGTGTCGTAAAATCATGGAACCGGTTCATCATTGACACTGGAATGCCGTACAAGCGCGTTCGGGACGGCATCCACAAGGCCCTCTTCAACACCGACGAGGCCCAGGGTGCCACCAACAAAACCCTTCCCCCTCCATGGCGCGATCTCATTGCCGCATCCCCGAAAATATGCGGCATCATTATCACGCACACGGACCAGGATCATTGGGGCAATGCAGAATGGCTCTACGAAAAGATCAGGTCAAAGCTCTGGGTTGGAGCAGGCAAGGACGCTCGCCTAAATTCGGTGATGAATCCACTGCCGGTCTACACTTCGCCCATGATCCACTGGGCGCTGCACGTCCAGGCGTTTGGCAGGAAAGCCACGGATACGAAAAAGGAGGTCACGCTGCCTGTAAAGCCCAAGGACATGATCGATGAAGGGCCAAGCCAAGATGACGACGCCGAGGTTGCCGACGGCGATGAGCCCGAAACTAAGGCTCAGGTGATGGACGCTGGTGCCATTGATCTTACGAAACCCCCAAAATACTGCGACTTGAGGTATCGAACCATTAGGGTTGTAAAGAAAGAAAAGAAGGGGGATTTGAAAGTGGACAAGAAGTCGCAAATTGTAGAGACAAAACACAGGGCTGAATGGCAGCACGACAAGCTCACACCGCCCCTCGAGCCCTCTGTCATGTACAGCTTTCACAGCGTGCGAGAGCTGGCGGATATGCTGGGCTACAACATCCAGTACCGATTCAACTACCTGAAGAAACTGAAGACCGAGGACCTTCCTTTCTCTACTTCGCATCCGGTCTGGCAAGGCGAGCGAAAGTTTGCGTACGCGCACTGCGCCCTGCCGGACGATTGGATCCAGACGATGGCCACGAACCCAACCTTGAAATGGCAGGACCATTACGCTTTTGAGCTCAGCGTCAAGGATGGCGAGTACCAGGTCCTCGGAGAGGCTCGGCTTATCCCGCCAGGTAGGAATGCGAAGCGGTCCTACCAGGTGAACTTCGGCGACCCAAACGGTATCATCGCTGGCTACTGGCTTCGCGTCGTCAAGAAAATTACGCTAGAGAACGTGAAGCCGGAGGAGGCGCGAGTAGCAGAGCAGCTTCAGGCCATAGTGAGCATCGACCAATATTCCTACTCATTCCTACGAGCAGGAAGCAATCTACGCAGAAAGTAATTATTGACAGCACGCATATACTAGGACATCGAATTCGAATTTGACCCAGATGACCCTCAACCAGATCTCCATTACGAGGTCGCCTGTGTTGGCCTGCAAGACCGAGTCTCCCCCCTGAAGTACGACGTCAAGTGGCGGTCCACCTCCATCTTCTGGAATAGCAACATAGGTGCCGCGGGGACGCGTTTCTCTCGGGACTTTCTGCATATGGCGGTTCAACAGTATCTCTCACAGAAGAAGAATGACGACTGGGTCAAGCTGCAAGGCTATATCGCCGAGCGAGAGAAGCTCCGAAAGGAAGACAAAGCTTGGGACCTTTGCATGCTTGACAAGGCCAATTGGAAAAAGAAAGTCGAAGACCTGGAAGCAAGAGTAAACCAGGGGGAGCGGGTGAAGGGAGAGTTGAAAAAAGCGCGAGCCGCATTCAATGCAGTCGAGAAAGCTTTTGTCAAAAAAAAAACTGATGAAGCCAAGCAAAAGAGCGAGGATATCAAGGAGCTCCGGCAGCAGTTGGACATTCTCCACAAGGAGGAATTGAAGAAAGGTAGCGAGAAAGAAAGGGAGAGTAAAAGGCAGAAGCTCATAGATGACATCCGCTCCCTGCAAGGAGCGATTGCATACGACGCCGATATCACCCAGCTCACTAAGCTTACGAGCGGGAACCACAGTGACTGGGGCGCTGCCGCCAACCGCGCTTCCGTCATCACCCATTTCCGCACCTCGCCCCCGGCGGCCGGGTTTGCAAAGCCCTTCCAGATGCTGTTCACGGGCGACGCGTTCGAGCTCGGCTCGGGGTCTAAAAACCCCTATGCGGGCCACCTCCGCATCACCAACGCCGACTTCGAGGCTCCCTGGGCCGCCAAGCCTCGCTCGGTCGAGACGCCTGAAGGGATCATCGGAAACTCTGACGGCAACATCCTCAACTGGCTTTGGCAGCATGGAAGTCTGAAGTCAATCCGCGTCGACGTCCTCAAGCTGCCGCACCACGGCTCGTCTACCACCACCAACAGCCTCTTCTACAAGCTCGTCAGCGCATCGGTCTACCTCATCAGCGCGTCGGTCAGCAAGCACGGCCATCCGCGCCCAGAAACTCTGGCGTCCATCATTGAGACGATCATGCGAGAGGACGGTCCGGCCAAGCCGCCCGTCGACTACATCTCAAACGCGAGCAAGACTATCCTCCAAGAGCGATTCAATAAAAGGCAAAAGGAGTGGGAAGACAAGGTGGCAGCCCAAAAAGCGGCGGACGAGAAGCAGGAGTCACCGGCGAGGAGGGATCCACTGCCACCGCCGGATTTTCATGCACTGGGAATCCACTTGGTGAGTTAATGATAATTGCAATCTCTCCTAACCTCATCATGCAAACTCACGCCTGTCCCGTCACTGACCTTTGCCAAAGCGACCGAGGCCCCGCCTGATCTTCGCAACCTGGGGGAGCTGCAAGCCGCACCGACTGACCTCCGAGGAAGTGACCGCAACGGCGAAGAGGCTGCGAGAGCTAGTCAACACAGCGCGAGACTGGCGATCGGCCGTGGACACCGTCAGCGCGGAGGTGAATCCCCCGAGTAAGATGAACTTGGAGGACGAGGGCGAGGACAAAGATCCGGTAGGTAAAACGGGCGATGGAAAGGACAAGGGCAAGGGCAAGGGCAAGGGCAAGGGAAAGTCGGCAGACGACCCGAAGCTGCCCGCCATGGGCAAGGTCGACATCCAAGACTACGTCTACTTTCATAGCCGGCACCTGGGAGGCTTCGGCGACGAGGTGTACGACAAGTTCGTGCGGCGGCGGGCGCCCGGACCCGATAGCAAGCCCATCGGTTCGCGACACCAAAAGAATCCGCGCGCCAACGTGCGCATCTTCGTGCAGAAGACACAGGGCGCCGCCGACCGCCTCATCTTCGGCCGTGACACAACCCGCCCCAGTGAGGTCCGCGTCGAGTGGAACGTGGCCGACTGGCAGGAGATCCGCGCGGACGAGGCGCTGGCCCGGGACCAGGAGATCAACGACCCCGTCGCCTACCCATGGCCGGGGGAGCTGCCCGACTGGGAGAAGGAGCTTGGCAAAGAAGACGTCGAGCGGCCGATGGACGATGACCTGAACCCGGATGGCTCCGCCTCCGACTCCGACAAAGAGGGGACACACAAAGTCAAGAAGAACATGAAGATCGAGAAGGAAGAAATCGAGACGAAATTGAAGGACTTTATCGAGAATGAGGGGGAGGGCGAGGGCGAAGGCGAGGGCCCGTTGAAGAACCCGGGCGAGACAAGCTTCAATCTCTTCGGCAAGGGGTTCAAGTAAACAGCATGTTTGCAGCTGTAAAACGTGGTTGGCCCATTCATCAAGGCGAAGGTTTGCCCTTGAGGGATCAAGTTCGAGACGCGGCCGGTTGCCCCCAGTACTTAGTAGTGATTGCTCGCAAATACTTTACCTAGGTAGGCTCCAAAATATTATTCGTTGGGTGTCTAAGACGACAGGGATACGCAGTTCTGAAGTATCATGGCCTCGGAAACATCCACAGGGAGTAAAAAGCCGGGCCACCAGTCAGCTTCTACCGCTCGATTCCATAAGCTTGTCCCAACAACTCTCTTCGTTTTCCAAGACTTAGCCCCCATCACCACATATACGTCGCCAACCCCATCACGCCGCTGCCAGAAACACACGATACTTCAGTTCAGTGGCAATTCCTTCGAACCTTAAATATTTGGTCTGCTTCCGTTAGATACGATCACGGCAAAGCACGACAGGTTTTCTAAATCCAGCTCAAAACCCCAGAAAAGCCTGTTGAGGAAACAAACCGGCTAGCTTCCTTCCTCGGAAGACTATACAGGGGCACGCCGAACTATCGAGTGATAAACGGAGAAGATCTCACGGTGGTAAGTGAGGAAGAGAATTCGGGTATCTTCTTCACCCGATCAGATTGTAAACAACGAAGACTCCACAAAAGTCACATGGCAGGATGAGCGAAAATTACACCATCCACCTCATACGAACTGCTTTAATTATGGCTAAGGGGACAAAACATAAATACCGATCATAGAGATATTGAAATAAAAAAACAGCGTTTCACAAGTAGAGGCTACCCACATAAATAAGGTCCCTCGCCAGACGCTTCAAGGTCGATTACATGGCGCTCATCCCCTAAAAGTAAGGAAAGCTCCTGTTAGAGCTGGTGGTGGTGAGCGCAGACCGAAAAAGGAGAGCGTCGTCGCGTGCGCACGCACCATAGCAAAATCTGCGCTTTGTAGGAAAAGCGACAGGAACGACAGGAACGCTCGCTTGAACGAGTTTGTCCACTTCCCATCGTATGTCCAAACATAAATTGGATTTCCCTCACAATCCAGTGCTGCCAAAAATGGCATCGAATCCCCATAACAGTACTACGCATTACGCACAGATTGCCCCCTACAATTTCCGTTGTTGAGCGTAGTCCAGAGCTGCCACTGACATAAGGTGAGCGATCAAACTATTAACTTTTCTTCTGACAAACTCACAAACACTTCTTAACCTTTGGAATACTGAGAACCGATTTTTTATAGCTGGCTATATAACTGCCGTGTCTTTCTTGCTATGCCTCTTTGCAATTGCCTAGGCTGTGCAGGCTGACCAATGCCGTCGTACTACCGTCTGCATTCTTGATGAATTGGGCTAGACCCGTTGTTATTCAAATATATGTCGCCATTCTACTCTACCTACAAACAAGCGGATTTCCGCCGCACCCCCGCCTGCTCTCATTTCCTCCACCATCCATCCGTCACAATGCTACCACAACTTACTCTCTACTACGCTCTGAGAACGTGTGCTCTAGTCCCCAGCTCTGTTCTTACGGAACTTGGCATTCCATTCAGCGCCGTGCTTTTGAAGTCGGGCCCTTAGGGATATGAAGCGGCGGACGGCAGCCTCAGCCACGCCCAATACCTGTCCATCCACCCAAGCGGATACGTTCCAGCCCTTGTCGTAGACGGGGAGGTTCTGACGGAGATGCCGGCGGTTCTCACGTTCGTCGCGACGCTCGCCCCCGAGAAGAAGCTCCTCGGGGGCGAGGGACTGCAGCGTGCGAGAGTGGCCGAGTGGATGGCCTGGCTCTCTGGCTCTCTGGCTCTCTGCACGGCCTCGGCTTCGCCATGTATTTCCGGCGAGGACGGTTTGCTGACGACGAAAGTCGGTTTGGAGCAATTCGGCTTCGCGGGCGAGCCTCCATCGAGACGTGCTTTTGCAGGATTGAGAACCGGTTGGAGGGAAAGAGCTATCCCGAGGGCGACGGCGAGACTGTGGTGGACTAAAACCTTGTCATCTTCTGGCACCGGGGCCGGCGGATGGGCATCCGGATGGAAGACGTCTTTCCCAACTACGGCCGTGTAGTACACCGGCTTGGGCAGAAGGACTCGGTGAGACGAAGAGTGCTTGAATATGGGTTGTCGGTGAGGACGTTACTGCCTATTTTGCTGTTACCAAGGTGGCGGTCACGCAAACTATAGCCCAAATTGTAAGCTTGGACACACTGTTGTGGCCGCAGGAACTGGCGGCTTTCTCAATCGGGAAACATGGGGCCTCAAGCTGGCTGCTGATCGGTCCCACCCTCACAGCCTCTTTGACGGTCGCGTATAAATACAACTCTTCTTTTCCAGCGTTATACACCGCTGCTGCTCGGGCATCGAAATCAAGGTCTTTTGTACTTAAGTACGGATTGATTAAAGATACATATAAATATATACAACCTTAATAAGTATACAGCTTAACCCTCCTAAGGGTCTTCGCAAAAAAATGAGGGGCCTTGGCCTAAGTGGTGTTGCCGAGCCACACGCCCAACAGCAAATAGGCTTTTTTTATCATAGTCAGAACTCCCAGGGAATGCAAAATGAATAAATTTATGTCTGCACAGAAGAAAGAAATAGGTGCAGCCACTCGGATGTCTACGTGCTCGTCACGGCAGCCGTCGCCGCTGATGTTGCTTGGGTGGCGGAAGCCGTGCCCAAAGCGCCCATGGTGATGGTCGAGCACGGCGCGTCGTAGACGGATGGGTAGGTGAACTGCGCCTCCGGCACGTTGTCGAGGCCCAGCTGGATGAGCGTCTTGCCGTCGGGGTCGAACTGCGGCCAGCCGAGGTCGTCGAGGCCGTTGTGCGGGTCGTTGCTGAAGGCGTACCAGGCCTTCTGCATCACCTTGGTGAGCTGCCTCTGGTCGGCCGAGGTGGGCAGGCCGCTGACGTCGGCCGACGCGCCGAAGATCATGTGCAGGTCGACGCCGTGGTAGGCGCCAGAGGTGGGATACAGGCGGGTGTTGTTCCAGTCGGCAAAATAGCGGTACGCGTAGGAGAGGACGCCGTGGCTCCGGCGGGCGGCGACCTGGTAGGCGACGGGGCAGGTAAAAGACTCGAGGAGGAACGACGTGACCTGGTCGGCCGTGGGGACGATGCCCGCGGCATAGGCGGGGATCTGGTAGTAGCCGTTCTCGTTGTTGTTGTTGCCGAAGAGGATGGGCAGCTTGGCGAAGCTGCCGCTGGCGGTCAGGCTGACGTAGTCGGTGAACACCACCTCGTCGTCGGGCTTGGGCCAGAAGGCCGGGATGGAGCGAAGGACGCTGGTGCTCGTAGACGCTTTGATGGCAGCAGCAGCGGCCTCGATGGCCGACCACTCCACTTGGCGCATGCAGACCATCTCGTCGGCGGCGCCCGAGCAGTTGACGGCCGCCACCACGGTGTTCCAGTTGGCCTCCTGGACGGCATTGTTGTTGACCGGGAAGCTGAAGATGTTGCCGGAGTGGGCGATGATGCCATGGGCAATCGGGTCGTCCTGGTAGGCGTACGCCCAGTAGTCAACACCAACGCCACCGGAGGACTGGCCGGCAATGGTGATCTTGGAGGTGTCGCCACCGAAGTTGGCGATGTTGTCCCGGACCCACTCAACGGCCGCACGCTGGTCGCGGAGACCCAGGTTCTGGGTTCCGTCGGGGTAACCCGGGAAGCCGAAGATGTTGAGGCGGTAGTTGACGGTGACGACAACAATGTCCTCGGCATCGGCGAAGTACTTGCCGTTGTAAAACGGGCTGTCCGTGTTCCCGATGGTGAAGCCTGCAGACGTGTTAGAACATGGCAGAGCACGCGTACATGTACCGCGCGGATGGTCGTTACTTACGTCCGCCGTAGAAGAAGACGTAAACCGGCTTCTTTACCCCGCTGGAAGTGGCCGTGGGTTTGGACCAGATGTTCAGAGTCAGGCAGTCCTCGCTCTGCGGGGTACCGGCTGCAGAGGCAAAATAGTTGATGATCCTCTGGGCTTGGGGCGTCAAGTCCGGGTAGGTGGACGGTTTCGACGCCGTCAAGGGACAGTCGTACCCGAATGCGGCGGCCTCGTATGGCTCATTGGAAGTAAACCGCTCCGGAGCCGCGAACCTCAGATCGTCCACAGGGGGCTTCGCATATGGAATGCCGAGGTACTCGATGACACAGGAGGTGTTGGTTGCCATGTGTCCCGTGATGGCCCCATTGGAAGAGCTGACGGTGAGGTACTTTGACGCCGCAGACTGGCAGGCGCTGCATGGAGTCGCAGACGCGAAGCTCGCACACAGGGCGAGAGCCCCGAACACAGCCGTCGAGAGCATGGTGATGTGAGGACAACGGCGACGACGCTTGAAGACACAGAGACACGCACACGGCTGATTGACTGCAGATGTCGACGGACGATCGTTTCCAAATAGAAAGGAGGCGTACAGCTCTCAAGTATTTAAGTTGCCAAGGCGGCCTGCATGTACGCGAGACCCGTCCACGTGGGACTCTGGAGAGCTCGCGGCAAGTCTTCTTCCGGTTGCTGGAGCTGTTGACATTAACAAAACTTAGTCTCGTTCATGTACGTCGTAGGTGGAGGGTCATTTTATGTTAGCGTGTAGTAAACACAGCGTACAAGGGCAAGATACAGGGTGTCTCTGAAGCCAAGCGCAGAGATTAAACCAAGATGGCACTGGTAGACCTCCAAAATAGAGGGGATTCAACCGTACATGTGCGTGTAGTGCTTGGCTTATCAGGCAGGAAAGGGGTCAAACTTGCCGAAGTACCGAATGTGCTGGGGGGTTTTGGGCGAAGAAAGAAATTATTACAGAGCCCGTAAGCTTACCATGTACTCGCGGAAATGTGGTTAGGTGGATTATTTCCAGTACGTCGTACGGGCGCCCTATTCTTTGCCTAGTAGTTGTATAGCCAGCCCGGTCACGGCGTACTCGTACTAGGAAATAGACGCTTCTCGTATGGAAGTCGGCTTAAAACCTGGCTTTCTTGCCGTTCATCGGAGCTGGTGGCTTAACAACCCCGATCCTAACAAAGACGCACAAAATACGGGCGTGATTTGCGACTTTCTGGTTTAGCACCGTATTCGTACATGTAATGGCTTCGATGCCTGGAATTTGTAGGAGTATACTCGTACGCCGTAGGATTGGAAAACTTTTAGGCAATTGGGGCCATTGAGTGCTTGTGGGCATTTGCAGATGAGCGACGCCAGTCCACTTATTTAAAATTATACTTGTACTCGTATGCATATGAAAGTATTCCTTAATATACTGTACGGAGTACTCTAATGCGAGTTCGAAGTACGTACAACTACTCGTACAACTACGGAGTATGCCGCGCATATCTTCTAGCCACTACAAGTACGACGTATACAGCTACAGCATTTGCGGATCCGGGTAGGAGGTCGAAGGATTTTGCAATTACCTGGTTTTGAGCAGTGGCAGGGTTTAATGCAGGACTAAATGTAACCAACTTAGGTGTCAGCACTAACCCGCGGAGTGAAACTACTAACTGGTGCTAATCTACCTACCTCTTTTGGCCTCCCCGAGAAACCTTGCTGAGTATTCCGGTTTAGCATCCGTTGTTAGCTCCATACCAAAAGACGGCCCGTACGACGTATATGGTTTGTACTACTACCGGGTAGGGGTATTGATTCACTCCTGGTCAGGTCGCTCTGCCCCATCTAATCCACCGCATTCTAGTGGGACGTTGGAGGTACTTAGCGATCTTCTCTCTGCCAGTCCGCTAACCCAATGTGACCAGCCTTGCTGTGTGCCCGTGCCTTGTTTTGCTGTTATCGTCTTTTCTTTGCCCCTAGTCATGTCCTCTCCTCGGACGCACCCATGTGTGCACTAAACAAGGTGTGGAAGATACCTTGCTGAGTGTAGTTTTTTAGGCTTGTGAGGTTGTAGTACCCAGGCTACGAGTTTTGTTAGTAGGCTCCTTACTTCGGACTCTTCGCAACAGGTGCGGCTTCCCACTGGCCGATGCCCATCCGCATCTATGACCTTAATCACTAAACAAAGACAAGTGTCGCAAAGAAAATAGAAAGCTTCCTATTGTCGGCCAACAGTGACTACCTACCTCTATATGTATACGGAGTATGCTCATACAGTTTCATAGAATAGGGGTAGCCTCCGGTTCGTGTAGCATCGTAACATGCCATTTACAGTAAAAGATGCAGGGGCAGGTAATCCAAACCGTTGGAAGTGCACCTTTCGTGCTCCGTAGGATTAAGACGCACTTTTTTTCTGGCGCGGCTACTGGGCGGAGTATTCCGGGCTGGTCGAGACACTTCTGCCGCGCCGTAAGGGGAAGGTAGCCTGGGCCGGAGTCATGTCGATCAAGACTTCAAAATCATTCATAAGTATCTAGAACTGCACACAGCCGTTCTTCAGATTCTGTCCTTTTCTCCGCTCAACCATCCTGTTGAGCAAATACGCATATACGACGCGCGCAATCGATCTGACAGCATGGGGCCCTTCGGCATGGGTTACCCCAACAATGGGGTTGACGACCGAGGCTGGCAGTTGTACATTACTGCTGTGGTCATGATCATCCTCTCAGGCCTGTTCGTCATCGCCCGTTGCGTTACCCGGGTCTGGATGCTGGGCAAGCTGGGCTGGGATGACTATACCATCATGGTCGCATTGGTACGCGATCCGCGTGTTTTCCTGATTATGTGCAGGCGGAACCAGAAGCAGGCTTACTGACTGGACTGCGTCGCTTCTTGCATTCTTTAGGCTTTCTCCGTCGTCCTCTCTACGATGATGTGTCTCGCAATCGAAAACGGTTATGGGATGCACCAGGTCGACATTCCAACAACCGAGCTTCGATTGACATTGGAACAGTTCTTCATTGCCCAGACGCCGTACAAGATCACTGTCGGCCTCAACAAGGTCGCCACTGTCCTGCTCTATCTCCGCATTTTCACCACCAGGAACTTCCAGCTTGCAGCCTACGTCGTGCTGTTTATTATTTCCTCGTGGACGATCGCCACAATCGGAGCTACCATTGGCCAGTGTGTGCCTATCCAAGGAGCGTGGAACAAGAGCCTGAAGGCGGTGTGCATCGACTCGGACGTCTTCTGGGTGGCCTACGCCGTTGGCAACATCATTACCGATGTGATGGTTCTGGCACTTCCCATTCCTTCCGTCCTCTCCTTGAAGCTGAACATTCGAAGCAAGCTGATGCTGTGTGGCATCTTTCTTCTCGGTGGCTTGTAAGTTGCCCCTGGACCTCTCCCCGGCCGATGAGATGTGTTGGAGGGGAGCATGTAACTGACCTTCCTCGCCGCGTCCAGCGTTACCGTCACGTCCATTATCCGAGTCACATCCGTACAGAACTCTCTGAAGAACAAGACCGACCAGACGTACAACTTCATCCAGCGCGGTATCTGGACCCTCATCGAGGCGAACCTCGGAACCATCAGCACCTGTCTTCCCGTTCTCAAGCAGCCCATGGGCCGCATCTTCCCGCGCTTGTTCGGCTCTAGCAAGAAAAGTGTTTCCTACTACCCAGATGGATCACGCCAGCCACGAGGATACAACCTCTCCAATGTCGCGGCCCAAGAGTCTACGCCAGGGCTATGGCGAGGCCCAGTCAAGAGCCGCCGGACGACATCGATTTCGGGCGCGGCCAACCAGGATGTGGACAGGAAGAGCGACGAACAATACATTTTCACCGAGTCGATGAAGGGGAGCGACAGAGACCGCGACAGCGACCTCGACAAGCCGGGCACGTACGCGATGGGCGGCATATCAAGGCGGGTTGACTTAGTCAGGACATCATTCCACGAGAGCGGAGAACCAGCCGCGTAATCTCGCTTGTACATGTTAAATCATAATTTCAAGATGGCCTTATGGCTGACAACGATGCTATGAATCCGCAATAGAATAGAATATTTTGAACTGGTATAATAGTAGGCGCGTGCCAATGCCCTTTGTCTCCTCCGTCTTGCTGCGCCGTTCTTGTGCCAGCTACGGAGGTTGCAGGCCAAAGAAAGCGCAACCTTCCTTCGGAGGTAGTTTTGACTACAGGGAATGCCCACACGATACGGAGTACTATATTAAGTATAGCGTGCACACCCCTACAGAAATGATACTTCAGGCTCTTTGTTACGTCTGAGAATCGAATAGCGAAGGAGAAAAAAACGCGCCGAGCTAAGTAAACATAAATAAAAGCTGAACACGCCCTCGTGTTTCGCGCAGAAAAAATGCGGTATTAATATGTTGTCGCTTTATGTAGAAAGGAGGAAGAAAACAGTGTGTTTTGTAGACTTTCGCGGTTGGGGGAAAAGCAGCTTTGTTCTCGAAAAAGGTCAGTTGTACGGCGCCCGCGGGTCGCCTATGGGGCTTGAATTACAGGGCTGGGCGTCTATACCTGGCGAGAGCGCGGTTTTTTACCCTTGACACCTTCGTAAAGACACACACCCCTGATTCTCTTGCAATTGCTGCCATATCTGACACAATGAGCTGGTTATGGCCCAGGCTCCCAACGAAGGATCAGATAAATCGTTGTCCCTGGTGTAATTCATTGAAGCCCCCCACTCACCTCCTATTTTTCATTCGACACATATGGAGTACACGTTTTGGTCGCCTTGGCTTTGGTTGAAAATCGTGCAGGTGCTTCTAAGGTGCTGTCGGCGTAGGCAATGCACATTTTCACATACATGCTTAGCTCCAGGGGCGGCGGCAGTTGACTGCCACCCTCGGCTTTGTTGAACTAGCCATCGATTTGGTTTCTTGATCATTTCTATGTGCGCCTTAATATTTTATGTCTTTTCCGGACGAAGATAATTTCTTTGGGCAAGATGAGCTAGAAGCAAAACAAAGAGATTTTGCCTATGCTTAGTCCCATTGGTGATCCTTGTGGGAATATTTTGGAATACTTGAGAAAGATGCTCAAGGTGCATTGATAAAGTCTCAACAAGGGTTAGATTCCTATCAAGGCGGATCTACTACGGCTAATTTCTAGTCTACTCCGTAGGTATCCACTGCCCGAAGGATCACGCTAAGCATGTTATGCGTACTACAACTACTTGTACGGCTATGCACAACAAAGACGATGGCTAAACGAGCCCAAAAAGGGGCCAAGAAAGCAGGGGGTTGGTGCCGATTTTCCGCCTCGTCGATGGTCCCTTCACAGCAATTTTTGGCCCGTCAAATCCAGAACAAAGACGACAGCAATTAGTTACTTTGCCTATGTACTCTGTACGAATACACAAATACGCCGGCGTATCTCACCAGATACTTTGTGGTTAAAACGACGATGGGGCCTAACTAGTTAAGCCAATGAATTCATCAGCGCACATAAGATTTAGGGATAAGAAAGGAAGGATACGCTAATTTTGGGTATGGTCTATGAAGATCAGCATAGACTAGCAGAAGCGTAGAAGTAGTTCTAGTAAGGACATGCACAAGTCTGAGGCTAAGACCACAAGGTTCTCAAAGCGTAAAAATCGCCGAACACTAAGGATAAGTCTGTGCATTAGCAGAGGGTGGGCATAGAAGAGAATATGCTCAACGACTAGTGCGCACTAGTGGGATGTATGGTCCACACACCGAAGTCTAACATTTGTACTGTTCACGACTTAAGCATATGGAATAGCATACGTCTATCAAAAATAATCGAGAAAGTACTGTTGCACCTGCCAGGTCAACAGCTCCTGGAAATAGAATAGCGTCTTTTCCACTCAATGTTCTTTTCACCGAGGTCTTTAAGCAAAAACTACCGAAAGCACTCCATAGCAGATGCCGGCGGCCTTGCATCTCGAGCCACTCCGTTGCGAGTACATAGTCCGTATTACAGCTTGCCCCCCGCCTCGTCCAGTCCCATACCTCGAATTCCACCTCTAATATAGTCTAAAGAATAGGTCTTTATCGATCTCAAGCTCTTCAGCTGCGGATATTATACGAGTACAATAATAGTTACTGAGCCTCTCGTGGCCGATGAAATCAGTCTTCTCGTAGCCTAAAGCTCCGGAAAGCCGAGCTTGTGCCCAGGCTGGCAGCAAAACTTGTCCCGAGGCCCCATTCCCTTCTATATCAGCGTGCAAGCTATCATATCTCGGCCCGCCAACAGATGCAATCGGTTCGTCTGCGTCCGCTCTTTCATGTTGAAGCGCAACTTGATCAGGTGTCGTAAAGAGCACATTGCGATCGTCTCCGTCTTCCGCCTTTTTGGGCCGCAGTATGCAGATAAACTCGAGTGTATGCTCTTGTGGGCTGTGCTCCTCTTGCGCCGCGTCGAGAAGCTGTTTTAACATTGAGAAGAGCTGCCTGATGTGCCTACGCTCTAGCGATTTTCCGCCTCGGACCCCCTTGTCTTTGGTCTTGCCCAAGCACGCGAATACGAGCACGCCAACAAATACCATCACGACGGTGATCTGGCAAGACTTGGTGGCTAGCGGATCACTCCATAGTGAAGGTTTGCCTCTGATCTTGTTCAACGGTGACGGGGCAGACCGCAAAAGCGTTGCAAATGCTTCAGGGGTAAATCGCTGTGGGCCGAAGGCGGCGGAGAGTAGTACGCTCAGATCATCTTTGCCAGCTGCCTGCGCCGTTGGAAGCTCCGAAATCACATAACTGTGCTGGCCGTGGGATGCTGCAAAGTGCAGAAACGAGGCCGGTACCTCCGGGTCTTCATCGACCCGGTTGAGATTCGAGACAGACTTGTAGGAACTCACGGCGTAGCAGCCCGAAAAGATATCTGTCTCCGTCGACCGCAGGTCTTGCCTCAGGCGCTCCATGTGCTCAAGAGGATGCTGATACTGATTGCCTAAACCATCACGGAGAATGAACAACGACCTGGCATAGTTGAAATAGAGCCTCCGGCGCCGCGGGTCAGCTCCCTGTGCAACCCGGTACTTACCTGGCAGCAGGATTTCGGCCACCCTCAGTCGAGAATATGTCCGCAGGAGCGTCGAGCCTGTTAGGCCAGTGGCATCTCCCAACTCCCGGAGGCGACCTGGCGACTGGAGGTAGTCTCGAGCCGTACGATGGAAGAAGTGGATGCGCTGTCGATAGAACTGGTCTCCGTCTTTGCGTTCGCGACGATCGGCATGCATTTCCAGTAATCCTTTCGTCAGCCACTCTAGATCTTTCCGAACAATCTCGTGCCTTTGTCTGATTTGGACAGCCGAGTATGGCCGATTACGAGCCAAAAAGTCCACGTCGTCCATCTCATCAAGCCAGGCGAACCATAAGGCATTGATAGGTTGTGCAAAGGGGTTTCGAGCCGCGAGGAGAAGCATTCCCTTTGATCTATTCCGCTCTTCAAGCTGCAGGGATCCGAGTATACGATCGTACAAGCCTTCAATATCGGACGGATAGTCATCCAGAGTGAGGCGAACCCGTTCCGCACTGGCTCCACGCAGAACCAAGGCTACCAGGGAACGAATGACGCAGATGGCCCATAGAAACACCCCTTCGGATTTCTGAACGACGACATCCACCAATGAATCCAACTCTGGGGCCTCAAATATGGAGACCATGTTGCCTTGTTGGGAAAACCTCTCCGCAGCGAAATCTTTGATGTCTCTCGAAGTCAACTCGTGCAGATGGAGCCGATGGTCTTGAGGGAAGGTGTTCAGAAATTGGATGTACGGCCGTGAGCTCACGCATAATTTTACGTCCTTGTTACTGGCCCAGTTAAGGAGCTTTCTCGCCAGGAACCCATAGTCGACATCTTCGGTTGTATACTCATCCAGGCCATCAATGAAGAAACAAATGCGATGTTCTGGGTATGAATCCTGGTCCAGCAGCCGGTCAAAAGCATCGTGGATTATGACAGCATCGAATAGAGTCGGCCGAGTGTCTGCATTTTCCAATGCTGCCGACAATACGTTCCATTGTTCGGGAAAGACAGACGGCATGAGATCTGGACACTGCCGCAAGACTTCCAGGAGAACAGAACGGTAGAGTCCTTCCAGGGACATTTGCATTGGAGTGCCAGAGTTCCAGAAATAGAAGGACGAAAAAATAAGCCTCTTTTCTCCTGCCCACTGTCCCAGCTCGGATGTGGTTCGCTGGTGCTGGTGCAGGAACTTCATAAGAGTAGATTTGCCGGAGCCAGCCTTGCCGGATACGTGAAAAATGCCGCCTTCGGAGTTGAGCCACGAGATGAATGACTCTCGGGCTAGAGACATATGCGCCAGCAGTCCTGCGTCGACTGGATCTTGAAGTAGCCAGCTAAACGTACCAGACTCGGCTTCGTGGATGGAGTCTTCTCTAGACTTGATCGATTCATAGACCAGGCCCTTGAGGAGACAGACCTCAACTGGAATGGCTCGGGATAAACGTAGTAGTGAAGCGAGTGCGTCATTGACGAGAGGCAGCCAGTCTTGGAGAGAGCCAGTTGGCTTGCTCGACGTCGCGACATTCACCGGTACACGACGACGACGAAGACGCCTCTTAGCTCTCTGCTTCTGGTGACCGTTTTCATCTGAGCTTTCGTGAGAAGATGAGTGGGCAGAAGCACTGGCCGGATAGCGTCTGGATACCGTCGTTGTATCTTTGGCTTTGCCAGGACGTTTAAGTGCGGATCTGATAATGTTCCTGAAGGAGGCCAAGTCGCGGGAGCGAACCGAGGAGACTTCGTCTGCGTCTTTCTGAAGAGCGTCGAGATGGGTGTTGAACGTTGACTTTCCGTCACTTGCAATTTTATGTCAGTCTAAAAGCTGATGTTGGCAGCAGCATTGAAAAAGGGTCTCCCATTGTACGTAATTTCGATGCTAATCTACAAGGCCAACAACTACTTACGTTATGATTCCGAGGAGCCAGTCGCGCATCTGGTAGCCTAGTTGATCGATTTCTTTCGCAAAAGAGACAGACTGCTCTTCGTCAAGCATCCCGTACCGCGCTGAGCGGAAGTCCTCCAACGGCATTTTCTGGTGCTCGGCATCGAGCCCCAGGGACTGATGCAATATGTTTTGGGCCAGGCGAGAAGACTCCTGAGCCAGGACCCCAAGTGCTGCATCTTTATCGGCGTCCCCAAGCGTGTCGGCGCTGGTGCGGCAAGATGCCAATGCATCCTGAAGTTCGTCGATGGCTCCGGCCACGAACAGCCTCTTTGTTGTCTGCGCCTCCTCCCCAACGCTGGGCAGTGCCGTACTGTCATGATGAGAGTCAGCGTCGCCCGCCAGACGCCACGAGATGTCAAGCGACGAGACCAGCTTGCCGATGGCTTGAAAGACGATGACAGAATCCATTCGTCTAAAAATTTGTGCAGGGCCAAGAGAGCTTTCAGGAAATCGAGGAGATTTTATCAGATGCCATGCGGGGCATGTTATGAAGCTTTATCAAAATGCAACGAGGGGTAAATATTACCGCACGAGCTGATAGCCTTTATCTGACCTCATTCCTCCTTCCTAATGTTGACTGAGGTTGTTAGAGGCTGTGCGTTAGCGGTGGCCGGGTAGACAATCCGTTTTTAGTAAACCCGCATTGCGAGAATAGCTGTTATGACCGTAGCAGCTGGCGGGCCGTGTTGGTGGATTTAGTGGCTCGGCAGTGGAGGCACCGTTGGTTAGAGGCGCGCCAAAAAGGCGTCACACTTCGGTTGCCTGGCAGTCTTATGTAAGAAGAGCCCGCGCCCTTGTGGGCATCCACAATGAGATGTCCACTACGCTCCCGTTGCTGGAATACCGCGATGTTGCCAACAAACTGATCTATTGTAACAACTAATAAGCTAAAGTACAACAACACTTTAAAAAGTAAAAAGGCGTTAAAAAACATCTTTCCCACCAGGAAGCAGGCGGGTCTACGGCATGACCAGCCGCCATATTAATCACTATACCACGGTGAGCCACCATCGTAGTGCGGGCTTCTCGTTGACGTACAGCTCTAATTCAATATACATATCTTAAAATTGAAATTGGGCTATTTTCTTTTCTATACACCACCTGTGTCGTCCTTGACGCATTATCCGATCAACCGAAGGCGGCTACCAACAGCGACGGTAGCATATGATCGTCAGGCATATCGTCATTATTGGTTTCCTTTCAACTCATTCTCTTGTTTTGAACCAAGCGTGCCGATAGACTCAACAAAGGACATAGAGAAACCACCGTCTTCTCTGATGCTATTACCTCTTCGGTAGAGTTGGATAGATAACGGTAAAAAAAATCTCCGCCAAATCATCCATTAGGCTCATTGCCAATCTGCCACGCAATGCTCGCTTAAAGTCCTCTCTTACCATCGTCCTCGTTAACATCTCGACGACCTGATCTTCTTTGAAAATCCCCATTTGCGATAGTCTACCCATATAGAGTCCACTTAGATGTTTGACGATCCCTCGATGTTGTACTGCAAGATTTTCGATCTCTTGTATGCCTGTGTTGATCACATTAGATTAGTGGTCTTCTCTGTTCAGGCTCTAACGATAACGTACCACATTCGCAGATGTCACCTGGCGATCTTAGCAGACGGAATAATACGACACAAACTTTGGGACTTTGGGGCACTCACCGTTAAAGGCAGTCATTTGGATCTTATCTAAACGCTCAAACGCGCTCTCATCTGCTATCATTTCGCTCCATAGATTGTGGCCTGTCGATTTTGACTTTTTAAATATGATATCGTTGCCCACAGCGATTCGCATAAGAGCATTCAGCTTGGCGCGTCCGTCAACGACTTGGCAGGCTGTCGAAACATGTTAGCTAGGGCTTACTTTTGAAAATAGAACGCAGTATGTACTCGCCTTTGGCGACGACATCCTCAGGCCCGTCTATGTGAATATTTTGTTGGTTGTTGACGTGGCTTGGATTGGGGACTGGATCGTTTGGGTCCCGCATGAGCGTATCCCTCCAGTACTTTAGATAGATCCATACGCGACGTGACGGAAGTTGAAGATATGTATCCATGAGAAAGTTGCGGTTTCTTATTCGCAGGCGTTCGTCAATTCCAACTGACCAGACGTCAATTTTGATTCGGAACTTGTCCATCAAACCGGCCTGTTCTAGATCTTTGAGAAGTGTTTGCTTCGATCCACCTGCGGCCACGTATTAGCAAAAGCAGACAAGAAGCCGCATATATTAACTCACCCAAGATCTTGTATGTTTTCATGAAGTCGGTCGGATTGTCGTCTGGAATGAGGTCTACAGGTAGCGATCGCAGTAGCTCCTCTCGCGTGACGCGCCGCCTCTCATTATTGTCCGGCGCTGGGATGTCCACAATTTCCCATACGGGATCTTTATCAGAGCCCAATTTCTTCGACACTGCTGCCAGCTTCTTCAAAAATGGGAGTCGCAAGTCACCCGGGAGACTGGTAACGCATTTTCCAACCTGATTAGGCTCCACTAGATACCTCTCGAGAGTCCGACGAAATGACTCCCTAGACCGGAATAATACCGCGGTACAGGCGCTCGCGTTCTCCAAGAATATTCCGTGGATCTTCTGAACATGGACTCTGTCGATAGGAAAGAATGGGAAGAAGAATTTGTGCTCCTGCCGTAGAGAGCCGCTTTCACCCTGAATTAACTGCATCCTACCGCTCGTAACGCGAGTGTAGTTGTTGCCAGGTCTCGAGATAGGAAGATCTGCCAGCACCGAAGTGGTCTCACTTCCAAATACTTTCTCCACTGCGTGATGCCACCATATTTCCCTGGTGGCTTTTGCCCGAGGACCATCAGCAACGTCATCTGACGACGGAAGTAGGAAACTCCGAAGGACAACCATTAGCTTTGGGGATATCGGGGCAAACTCGTGCAAGTTCGTCCACGCAAGCGCTTCTGACTCCCCAGTCTCCAGGTTGATCATTGCCCGACCCGGGCCTTCAAAAATGTGAAAGCAGTTATCTGTAACAATAAACTCGTCTTGGGGATCAGATGGGGTGCAGAGAGCCATAAACATAGACTGGCAATGCATTATGAGCCACATGGCGTCGTCGGGATACATACGCTTAGGAAGTTCTGTGGTCCACTTCAACTCTTCATCCATTTCCAGATTAAGGAAAACATTGATGTTGTCGAGCCAGACGTCAATGGGTCTTTCAAAGCCTTTCGTCCGCATGTACTCAAGCATCCCGACCTTGTCGTCGGCGTCGTAGCTAGCTGCCGTCTCGTGGTTGTAGCGCCGGTAAAAGGTTGGTCCACGATATTTCATGACCGAAAGAAATTTCCGGGTGAGATTTCGCTCGCTGCGCGTCAACCAAATGCCGAGTTGGGCGCTTTCGAAAGACTTCGCGATGCGGCGGAAAACAGCGCTGGCATCGGCTTCGAGTTTGCTGAGCATTTTCTCGATATGGTGCTGCTCTGGATACGGTCTGTTCGCGTCCAGGTACATATTTTCTTCGCCAAACATGCGCTTCACCGGCGCCTCTATGATTTCTGCTTCTTCAAGAGACAAGTCTAGGCAGTTGAGGACGTCCTCGCCTGGGTGCATTTTGATCTTGCCCCGACTTTTTGGACCCCTTTTCCGCCGATATTTTGAAGGAACATATTTATGCGCGAAGTTTCGTAGAAAGAACCGCGGGATAAAGTGATGATACTGTGACTGTGCGCGAGTAGAGGGCTCCATTGTTGATGTTCTGTTTGTGCTGACCCGTTGGGCACGCGTTTTGAGCGTTGTTGCCCCAACTCGCGGCGTCTTTATTCCGGTTGCGCAGTACGAGGGTGAGAAGCAAAAGCGCCTGGACGGAGGAGAACTATGGGATGTTAAGTACAGCGACACCTACTTTCGTACCCCTCCATCTTGAATGTTCCCCTCAACCTACACGTGATAGTATATTATTTCCAGATCCGTCACCAGGACATTACATTGGATAAAGATACTTCGTGGCATCCGGAAGTCGCTGCGGGTTGGGGTCCTCATCTACCAGCCAATGTGAAGCGCCCGGCTCCCCACCATTCTATTGTTGGGGGCCGGTCGATGCTGATAAGGATCTCTAGATAACTGGGAACTTCTCAAGAAGCTGTTGGACTCCTTCAACAAGAGTAAGACATTCATAAACAGTATAGTTAGCCAAAGATGCGCAATATCTCTTCGAGCTTTTTGGTTTAGAATCTGGATTTCCACAAGCCGGTTTTACTGTACGTAGAGGACGTCTTCATTTAGGCCATGGGAGGTCACGTAAAGGAGTCTGGGGCCATCCCGGAGGTTTATCTGTGGTGTGGTTGGTGCAGCACAGTAACACGTGCGTGCTTCGGGGTCCCCTCTTCCAATTCTTGTTAGACGACTCCCAATGCAGGCCCATTCGGCAAAACAACCCCCTAGTCGTGCAGAACGTAGAGACGGCTGCTTAAAAGAGACAGACCCCTTCACTACAACCGCCAAAAGTGGCGGTGACAATAGCGCTTTCTCGACTTAAGCTGTAAGATAAATCTCGTAAGCCTCGAGAAATATTGCTCGCGAACACGAATCTATTAGTCAATGAGATTTGGTTATTCTCTTTGGGATTTCTTTTTTTATTTACATTTCCTCGACTGGCAGCAGTAGTTGTACACACAATGTGATATCTACGGCACTCTCTCTTCTCGTTTCAATTCCCCATTCACCACAGCAGTGCCGCGAGAAGAACTGCATCAGGTTCTAGCAGGCGAAATCGAAGTTGGCTGTCTGGTTGGGGCTGCCGGCGAGGTCAAGGCCCTCCGGCTCTTGTGGTTTCTTGTTGGTATGGGACAGATGCCAAGGTGTTTTGTACATATAATACGAGGTCTCGCAAAGCACAAAGCACTAGAGAAGATATCGCTGTCTTAGCTGTCGAACTCTGTCCACAGCGAGCGGAAACGGGCTACGAGCCCCCCGTTGGACACGAAACCCTGTTCGAGAATGTCCTGCGGCCGGGCCCAGCCACGAGACCGCAGTATGCGCACCGCCCTTCTCGGTCGCTCCACGAACCAGGCGCGGACCTCAGACCCTTCCCTTGCAGCAACGGCCCCCAGCATGAGCTGGCAGGATGTGAGATCCATGAACAAACACGGCCGTGCCGGGAGCCGACACAAGCATTCCCTCAACTTGCTAGCAACATGTGTGAGGTCCACCGGTGCCAGTGGGCGCCAGGAGAGATGGAGGATCAGCTCCATTGCCCATGCTGTGGCCGTCACAAAGGGGTTGTCTTCCGATCGAAGAGCGCGCGCTTGGCGCAGCAGGCGGCGCCAGCTCTCTTCGATTTCTGTCACCCGCGCGTCGCAGCCGCGTGTGGAGGGTCGGTGCTCTTCGATCGCCTCCTGCAGCTGGATGAGGCCGTCAACAATGTCCGCCACCCGGCAGATCGGCTGGCTGCCATACGTGCGTATGGCTCCCACGACTATGCCGCGGTAGGCCAGAGGGAAATGGAATACGGCATTTATCGAATCACTGATGACGGTTAGTTCCATGCGCATTTTACTTGTGGTCGAAGCATAGCAAAGGATATGACATGCAGGATGAGGAAACTACACAGCTCAGGCGGCAATGCCTCTTCGCCCTGCGCGCGCCGTTCGAGGATCAGGTGGGCCAGGCCCTCAGTATGAATGTTCCAAGCCCGCTCGTTGTGCATAAGGCGCTCGCTGACGGCCATGCTCAGCACGGCGACCAGAACGGGTCCTGTATGGGCGGCGCTCGAGCCGAGGCGCTCAATGAGGACGGAGGACGCCTTGCACGCATGCGCCAACGCTTTCTGTCGGCAGGGCGCCTCGGGCGACCAGGCCTGTAGGCCAATGGCGATGGACACTTGGGCCAGGGCCACCTCGGAGCCGAGGAGCCGAATCCATGCCTCTTCGCCGGGGCTGCTAGGATAGTGACCACCGTCCAGGAACACCTCCGACCAGAACCGGGAGACTGCCAACAGTTAGCGGGCAGATGCTGCGTGCGATTGGATGCCCTATGGACTTACGGAACTGGGCCTGGCAATGTGGGTTATTGGGTATTATGGCGACAGCCATGTCTGCCGGCAGAACACCGCCGGGCCCATCTCTGGTTTGTGTCGGTGCCAGTGTCGGTGCCAGTGTCGGTGCTTTGCGTTCTGTGGCAGCCCGCATCGTCTCACGGATTCGTCGGCGTCGGTTCGCAAAGTTTGTCCGCGTAATGTGAGCTCGCATCCGCTTCGCCTCCGACAGAGACGGCTCCGACGCCCCGGTTGCGTTGATAAATGTAAAGCTTGATGTTTCCATTTTTTTTTTGGTTTCCATTCTTTTGGTCGTTTTGGGAAAATCAGTTCCAACAGATGTATCTAAGGGTGTTTGACGAGTCTACATTCGGAAAATCAACTTTTATGGAGCATTTGTAATCCCCTTTGGCAGCTCTAATTAACCCCGTTTAGGAAAATCAATTCAACGAAGGGGCATGTGCGGTCTGTAATTTCTGTGGCGAACAGGAATAGCAACTTCGATTAGCCCGATTAGGAAAATCAGAAATCCGCCATGAGCAACATGATTGGACAGCCTTTGCCTGGCAGAGCGGCCTGTTTGTCTATCACAAACAACACCTCGAAGATGTGCTTGACCACAAGTTGGTCGGACCAATTCATGGCTGGATCGTAGCTCTCGTAGTAACAGGTATAAATATCCCTTGTCGCACCCGTGGAGATGCAAGTCTCTCGGTCTGCATTATTCTCGACAATCCGACCGCAAGAACCACTTCCAATCACTACGAGTCGACAGCATGGCCAGGCAATGGATCCTAGATAGCCAGAAAGGCTTTGAGACTTCTCTCAAATACCAGGAGGGTATCAAAGTCCCGTCATCAGACGAACTCGGCCCCGATCAGGTTCTCGTGAAAATCCACGCCGCCAGCCTCAATTATCGCGACATTGAAATGGCCGCTGTAAATGTCTGTGAATAATTCAAGTCCAAGCAAGCTCCGCTCCGCGCTGACACCCCTTCGCCATGAACAGAGTATCAATGGGCCCATCCGGCCCCCTGTCATAACGGGATGTGACGGTGCAGGTGTCGTTCTGGCCGTTGGATCGTCTGTCCAGGAGTTCCAGGTCGGAGACAGAGTTGTCACATACGCGGCACCGAAAGTTGCCGAGGCCGGAGGTGGTGATGTGCAGGCGACTATGGCCGATGTCCCGGCTATGCTGGGCCAAGGAACGGACGGAACCTTGTGCTCGACTGGAGTCTTTTCTGAAAAGGCTCTGGTCCGCGCTCCTGCCTCTCTGAACTGGTTGCAGGCGGCGACATTGCCGTGCACCTTTACGACAGCGTGGAACGTCCTCTTCGGCGTGCAAGGCAGGGCGGCAGGGCCGGGCACGTGGGTTCTTGTACAGGGAACCGGCGGCGTGAGTGTGGCCACGCTGCAACTAGCTGTCGCGGCTGGGGCCACCGTGGTCGCCACCACGTCGAGCGGAGAAAAAGAAGCTCGCCTAAAGGCACTGGGTGCGACGCACACGGTCAACTATGCTACACACCCCGACAGCTGGGGCCAAGACGCGCGCAGTCTGACTCCGGGTGGACGCGGATTCGACCTCGTCGTCGATGTGGGTGGCAACCAGACCTTGCCCCATTCCCTCGCTGCCGTCCGCGCCGATGGACTTATCTCCCTGGTAGGAGCTGTGGGAACAAAAACTGCAGAGTCGGTTCCTCTGTTTGCCGCCTTCATGCACACTTGCATCGTCCGTGGAGTCCTTTGTGGGACGCGCAACCAGCTAAAGGAACTTGTGCACTATCTAGACGAAAAGAACATCAAACCTGCCGTGGATGATGCCGTGTTTGAGCTGGCAGATGCCAAGGATGCCTATAGACGACTAAGCGATAAGAAGCACTTTGCCAAGGTTGTCATACGGGTTGACCATTGAGGTGTGATGTCACGGGCGGCGTTCAGTGTGCATATACAAAAATCACAACCAGAAGCAGAAACAGACATCATTTATCTATTAAGATTAGCTACCGCTCTTTCTGTCCATTAGTGTCCAAAACCTGCCCTTACCCATACTATCTTCCCCCGCAAGAATTGCTTTTTCTTGATTCTTCTTTTGTTTTTCTAAGTGTCGTACTTTATATATATAACTAGCATCTATTTGTCTGTGATACTACCTATGCTCGTCTCTCCACTTTTACACGCTTCTTGCGTTTGCCAACCACCCACAATGCCTGCAACTTTACAATCTTTAATGGCATAAGTTTTACTACCGATTTACGACAACGGCATATTACGTGAAGAGGGCTAAAAATACAAAATTTCTTACAGTTGACAGCAAGGGAAATGAGACCTCTGGCCAAGGCATAACATTAATCGGAGTATAAAGCCGTTGTTAAACTATACAACAGCACTTGCCGACTGCTGCAGCTCCCCATGGCCGTTCGCATCCGGACCTACCACCACCTTCTTTAGTCGTATAACACATCGTCATCTCGCCCCATTCGCATGTACGCCATCGTGTTCAACCGCCTAGTGTGGCCCGAGGATGCGCTGGACAGTTTTGCCGACGTTCTGGCACCGGTGCAGGGGCGCAATCGGCGCACCGTTTGTGCTCTGTACCGAGGTGCTCGCCACCCTGTTTCTCGCGCGCCGGTTCCACGTCGTCTTTTCCCCATACGTGCAGCCGACCGTCTGCCCGCTGGCCACGCTCTATCTGCGGCGGTTTGTGTGCCTGTTGCAAAACGTCACGCTCGAGCTCGACTGCACGCGCCTGTGCTACGGCATGCACCCGGCCGCGGCCGGCCTGCAGCCGCGCATGCTCAGTATTGGCGTGCTGGTGACCGCGTTTGTGGCGGCGCAAGAGGCAAGTCGGCGAACGTATGGGGTGCTGTGCCGCCGGTACTACGGCAACCGGCCATTTGGAGACGGAGACGAAGACGCCTTGCCCATGCCATATGTCGGCCCCGAGGTAGAGCACGTGGCAAAGAAGCTCGGCAACCTTGTCGGGCTTGTTGAGCCAGTTCGTTTTGTTGGTTTCTCTGAGATATTCACAGCGGAGATGGTAGTGATGCTCAGGGATGGCACAATGCTCGAACGGCCAGTCAACATAGAACAAAGGACGACGTGTTTTCGTCAAGGCCTTCTCATGACCACATCTCGTTTCGCATCACGTGGAACCATACAGATTCGGTTGGGTACTCGTCCAAAATTTCCGCAACGCAGTCGCTCCAATTATCACTCCAGTTGCCACAGGTATACAACGCTAAGCAGTACTCCCAGTAGTCCGGATACCAGCCCGCAGTCTCCCAGTCAATCAGGACTAGGTTCCCATCGTCCTGCAAGACTACGTTCTTTCGCTGAAAGTCACCATGCGTGAACACGGGACGGTGGCCGCGAAACACGCGCGGGAACGAACGCCGGTAAAACGCCGCCTTAGCAGGCTTACCGCTGTTGTAAAGGTACTTCAAGACGTACGCGTTATTGATCTGGTCCTCGGAGTCGAATGGGCCGTTGATAGGACCGGGCTCCACAGCTTTGCCGTCCTCGGGACGCGTCCAGAACATGCTCTCCTCGAGTGGCTTTCGCCCGACGCAACCAAAGTACCCAGGCGAGGGGATGCTTCGAAGCATCTCAAAGTTCCCACGAAGCGCCTTGATGATGTCGGCCTTTTTAACACCGCTGAGGGTTTCCCATATGACGTTGAGCGGTTGTCCTTGTATGTACTCCGTGACAATGTAGCCAATCGTCTGCCCGGTCGGGTAGATCCTCGAATAGAGAGCATATACTTTTGGGATGCGGATGGCGGGGCAGGCGTCACTGACAAAGAGCATATTCCGGCCTTCTGTGAGGCTGACTTGGACCCCGTACTTCACGACATAATGACCGACGCGGACAATCTTCCGGCCATGACCGTCTTTGAGAACGACACGCGGGCCGTGGAACACAGGTTCCGTGGGGAGCGGCCTGGCACCGTGAATTGTAGAATCCCTGGGGAGCGGCTCGGGAAGCCGGTCCTCTGGTACAAAATAGGGCAGCGGATAGTCATCCGGTACCAGTATCGGGTCCGGCACCAGCGCCGCGGCCGTGTTCGTGCTTGCCATTGCCGCAATCCTGCTCTTCACCGGTGGCAAAAAAATGGTCTCGATGGTCAATAGTGCTGCATACTCGTAGAAGTCAGTTGCAAAATCCACGGCAGCAACATGAAACAACCCGCCTCTCCGCGAGTTAGCCCCTGCTCAAGTGACCGAGGACCGTACAAACATGGCCCTAGCGCCCAGAGGGGGTTCCCCCACTAAATAGTCTGATACCACTCTCGCAGAATCCACCCTACAGCCCACTGCGAAAACGCTTACGGAGTATTGCATCGCTTTCATTCAGTTTTTCTTTCTTGAAAATGAATGACCATCTTCCAACAAATCCATGTGGCATGATCCCGGCTTGGAAAAGGCTCGACATAAATTGAAAGTAGAGCAGGGGCAGATGTGGGCGTCTTCTGACGTCTCGGAGAGAATGGAAACTTGGCCAGCCCAACGGTGCTGAACGTTCTCGACAAGCCGAGGGCGATGGGGCCAACCGAAAAAGAATGTGGTTGCCTATTCTTCGGCCCGGGAGTGTGTGCCAGGATGTTGGTTTAGACCATGTCCAGTCCCACTAGAGGGCGATCAGGGAAAGGATTGAATCTAGTCTGAACCGTTAGTGTGGTCCTTCTATCGTGGAAAATGTGCCCATCGCTATTAATGAAGGCCAAAAGTGATGTATCGTCTACGGAAGGAATCCCCACTGACGAACTAGGCGAGGCTAGATAATACGGGACCTTGTGGGTGATGCCTCAAGCCGCACACAAAATAACTACAACATATTGACCGCAGCCGAGGTCGCTGATTTCGGCGGATGGTACCTCTCGGCCATCTGTCGCCTGTCGCGGTGCTGCACTCTCACTTGCCTGTGCATTTAGAAACCGGACATCTTCGCTCGTCCATCTTCGGGATGCGTTCACCCCGGGTGTTGGCATCCCCGGAGCACCGGAATCGGAGCCGCCGCTTTCCGGGATCTGCGGAACATGGCTAGCCACTGCCGGCACGGCTACGAGGTGCGTCTTTCCTGTACCTGTTCCTCCGTGCATAAAATGCGAGTGAAGCCACTGTCTTGTCTCCGTGCCAGGTCTCGCACTCGTAGGTACGAGTAGGTGATTACAGTTTAGTTCCATGCAATATGTAAAACGCACGAGGCGCAGCCAGTAAACCCGCTTTTGTTAGCCACTTCTGTAGCTCTACTCCCTCAGCTGTGCTGTTACGCGTACGCAGGACCAAGGGGTGTTGGCCGTCCATCTGGCCCCCAATGCAAGGGCCGCGTTGACCGTGTTTTCCATCTGCGGCACCTCTTCCGACTTTTGCACATGCATGGGCTTGGTTATCAAGGCGATAAGCTAAGGCTCCTGGGACATGCAGCCAACTCTTTGCAACCCCCTCAATATGCAGACACACGGGCCCTGCATGTTGGTACCTTTCCTCAGGTGCGCTCAGATGCGCACACTTTTATTTTCCTGATTTTACTTAACTTGATTTTATTCCTTCCCAATAAAGAAACTTCTTCGGCCACTTCTGGCAACTCTCACCAGCCTCTCAATTGTTGGTATCCAAGACCCTCCAAGAATACTCACAGGCAGGCATCTCCATCATGAGCGACGACATTACGCCGGATTTCCCATTCAAGCCCACGCCAAAGGCGGCGGTGCCGACCCTCAAGATTGATCATGATAGTGGTGTCAAGATCACCTCAGTAGGTCCCCTCTCTCATGCCATTGCTGCCCAGCGGTCTGCTCATCAATGAAGTCGCCAGCTATCCACAACCCACCCCTGCCTGCGGATGGCCCCGGCAACCGGAGCTTCTCCAACACCCTCCTCATCTCGCTGCTCGTCCTAGTGCCCGTGACACTGTCGTGGAAGCTAGGTGGCGGCACGAAGACGACCATCTTTTTTGCCCTCCTCACGACTGTCCCCGTCTTGGCCGGCTTCTGGGCGGTAGCGTCGACCATCAGCCCGCGCACAAACGAGAATGTCAAGTGTCCGGAGCTCCCCGTGGAGCGCTACGTGACCTTCCACAAAGAAGACGATCGCCTTACGTATCGCGGCCGGAAGAAGATCCCGATGGAGACGTTTATGCGCAAGTACTTTGACGGCGATGCGGAGTTCAACGGCGACGCGCTGGAGGTGCTCGAATACCGCCACGACTGGGCGTCTTTCCGCTTCACCTGGGAGCTGTTCCGATACATCGTTGTCAATTTTGCGTCCGACGTCCTCATCCACAGCCGCTCCCAGGACCGGGACCAGGTGCGGGAGCACTACGACCGCGGCGACGACTTCTATGCCTGGTTCCTGGGGCCCCGCATGGTGTACACGTCGGGCATCGTCTCGGACGCGACCAAGGAAGAGACGCTGGAGCAGATGCAGGACAACAAGCTCGCCATCGTGTGCGAGAAGATTAGGCTGAAGTCCGGCGAGACCGTGCTGGACATCGGCTGCGGCTGGGGCACGTTTGCCAAGTTCGCCAGCGTAAACTACGGCGCCCAGGCGACGGGGATCACCCTGGGCCGCAACCAGACGGCATGGGGGAATGAGGTCCTCCGCCGGGCCGGCGTTCCGGAATCGCAGAGCCGCATCCACTGCATGGACTACCGCGACATCCCCCAGGCGAAATACAACAAGATCACATGCCTGGAGATGGCCGAGCACGTCGGCATCTTCAAGATCACCGGTTTTCTTCGGCAGTGCTATGACTTGCTCGAGGACGACGGTGTCATGCTCCTGCAGATCGCGGGCATCCGGCAGTCCTGGCAGTACGAAGATCTGGTGTGGGGCCTGTTCATGAACCGATACGTGTTCCCAGGCGCCGACGCGTCCACGCCCCTGGCTTTCTACGTTGGCTTCTGCGAGAGAGCTGGGTGGGAGGTCAAAGGGTGAGTAGCACTCTGGCGGTGGTCTCCGCGGCGGGCAGAGCGGCCCGTGCTATGTATGCTGACTGCTAACCTGTGCTAAGCATCGACACGATTGGCGTCCATTACTCTGCCACGATCTGGCGCTGGTACCGGAACTGGCTGAACAACGAGACTGACGCCACGGCCAAGTATGGTGCCAGATGGTTCAGGGTAAGGACTCTCCGGTTTGCTTGCTCGGGGCCGATTGCCAGGCCCCTGTACCGGGAAAGCTGCCCGCTAATCAGAACGCACAGATCTGGAAGTACTTCCTCGCAACGGCGACCATTGCGTCTCGCCAGGGCTCTGCTACGTGCTACCAGATCACGCTGGTCAAGAACATCAACAGCGTGCATCGCATTGACGGAGTCCCCAGCCAATACTCGCTCTCGGGCGCACTGGAGGCAAGCAAGAGGGCTGGAAGGGCAGTGTTTCCTGACGACAAGCGCGTGTAAATCGAACACATGACTTCCCGAACGGCACCTCCAATCCAGGGACAGTGTGCGAGTCTCTTACGGATATCTGGCTACCCAGAATCCGTCCAGGATCGGTGAACCCTACGTTCCTGTAATTTTGCTGGGACGTACTATTCCCGCTCTGGCTTGAATATGCTGCCTGAGTACATCAGATAAATTAATGCTTATGCCTTCCGGCAGAACGTCGGTGAATACACGAGTTACTTTCACACTGACGTTGACAATTGGATTACAGTTTCTTACCTTTTTTTTTAAGAAAATTGCTATAAAGACGCTACGAACATATGTATTTTAACACTTCGGAAACAAGCTCAGATGCCACTTGGAAATTCTGTCGTTGAATGGCTGCCTTTCTGCAGGGACCCGCTGTTAGTAGCACGACCAGCCAAGTCCGAAGACGCTTGCATTTTCGAAATGTAGATAAAAGTCGACGTGGCTTTCATGCAATTTTTTTACTTTCTTACAATTGAATGGTCATCGTCATTCCAACACCACCGCCATCATGTCTGACCAAGAAGCTTCGACACCACGCGTATTCCTTGCACGTCATGGTAAATCTCACTCCCGGCTAGCACATGAAGAAAGAAATGCCGCTTTCTGACCCGCTGTCTTCGTTATACAGGAGAGACGTCGTGGGCCAAGTCAGGCCGCTATACGGGTACCACAGAGATCCGTCTGACCGCGATGGGCGCCCGGCAAGTCTCTTCGACGGCGGCGACCCTCGTGGGCGCTGGCAAGCTGCTCGATCCATCCCGCGTCGCGCACATCTTTGTCAGCCCAAGGGTACGAGCCAGGGAGACCTTTGAACTGCTCCTCCCTAGTGCCGCCGACAGGCAGAATGCTACCGTAACCGAGGCCATCGCAGAGTGGGATTATGGCGACTATGAAGGCCTCAAGACCGACGAAATCAGAGAGCTGAGAAAGGGAAGGGGCTTGGACGTGGAGAGCGAATGGGACATTTGGCGGGATGGGTGTGAAGGTGGAGAGTAGGTTGAGCTTGCACTCGTGTATTCAGTGGACTACGCTGTTGATGGACAAGGGAAACTGCTGACATTCTTTTCGCTTAAGATCTAGCGCGCAGGTTGCGTCTCGGCTGGACGGGCTGATCTCGCAGATTCGAGAGATCCAAAGTCCCAACATGAACGGGGAGAAGCCAGCTGATGTCCTACTTGTAAGATACACACTCTCTCATCTCTTGCTCCTATGGCTTTCCGTCGCCCCTCGAGTCTGCTCGCATCCACTAAACAAAACGATCAACAGGTCGCACACGGCCACATCCTCCGCTGCTTCACGAAGCGATGGCTCGGTCTCCCGCTCGACTTCCCCCTCGAGATGATGCTGGCCCCGGGGGCGATTGGGGTCATGAGGTATGCAAACGCTGTTTTGTTTTCTCTCAAATGTCACGTATCATGATGGCTAATGACGCAACTACCCCTTTCCAAAAGCTACAAAAATAAAAACGTCCACCAGCCGGCTTTTCACGTCGGCTTAGCGCTCCCGTGCGGAGAGGATGACACTAAATGGTAAGCAAAACAAAAAATCACATGTCCTAATGAAGTGAAGCGATTTGACTAAAGGTGTATAGAAAAACTGACTGGCTAGAGCGTGTGTTGCCGTTATAAGCGACCTCTAAGCTTAGCTACACTATCAATTCTCATAATGCGTTCTCGGGAATCATGGGCGTTCACTCCCGTTCCCGGCTCCCGTCTAGCCTCAACACGCTTCTCAAAATACGAAAGAGTTCTCGTCTACACAAGAAAGGATGTCGTCTTTTCCCTTCTCCTACAGTAACGCAACTTTCCGTTCCTTTGCTCGGCTCGTCGCAGGGCGTACCTTTGGAAATGACTCGGACCAGAACTAAGAATTTGTGTATACTTGAGATCCATTACCTCTTCTGGTCGTCTGGCGTTTCACCCATTCGCGATATCGAGCAGCTTTGCAAACGGCGTTCTCGGTTTACTAGAGACATCCTTTATAGTACGTTGATACGGCGAGGCAAGCGAGTCAGTTGCGTAGTATCGTCCCCTTCCTGGTCAGAGTAGTCAATTGTGGCCGCACGAGAGTCATTTTACCTGGTTCCTGGTTTGATAGTCGTAAAACTGCCAGTCGGACCAAGTCGGTTTCTGGCCCTGCAGCCTGCTGATCCACAGGTTGATGGCTCCGGTAATGTCGTTGTTGAACTCCTTGACGGGCAGTCGTCCGAGATTCTCCTTGGAGGGCTGGTTTGCAACCCGTGCGGTGTAGAGCTCGCGAGATTGAAAAGACTGGTGCAGTTTGGCGGCAAGGTGTGCTAAGTTGTTAGAGTAGCCAAACGACGCCGCCTGCTCAAAGACGAACAAGCAGTATGCCCTCAGATGCCTCGCATGCGGCTCTGCGCGCCTCAAAAGAAGAACGCCGGACTGTTCGACTGATTCGGGCAGTTTCGGAACTCGGAAAGGAGCATGTTCCCCCGCTGGTGTCAGCTGGACTTGGCGGAGCGATGAGGAGGAGTGGACAAAGGAACACCCAGCTGCGTCACGAAGTTTCAGACCGATCGTTTTAGGGTCAATGCCGTCCCAGTCTGCGCTGGCAATGTCAACGTCCTGTTTTGTACCTAGTGCCCACGTCGAATTCAAGTAGTGGTCTTCGGTCGACTCGTCAATGACCTCGAATTGGCCATTCCACCGGCAGGGCAGATGGTCATTCGCGGAACGAGCAAGAGATCTCGGTCCTTCCAAACACCATTCAAGGCAGACGGCCGCCGCCACAACGCTTTCTCTGCCTCTCCAGTCTCGGATGCGCTCAATCGTCTCGCACAAAGCCTCTGGCGGAATGTTACGAAGGTTGGAATAGGCAGACAGCCGGCAGCTGAACATGGCAGGATCAAGATTGCACTCCCGGTCGTGGCGGAATCGATTTCTGATCCTTGCTGCCAGGCTCATCAAGCCCATGGGCGTGCTTGTTATGCAAAGAATCTCCCGCGTAGCTTCCCAGTGATCGGAGCCAAAGTACGTCCGGTACGCGATGTGTGTTGGGTATTCCTTGCGCATAGGGGTGGTGCTGATGAAATTAGGGGCTTTCCTAGTCCAGGACGATTCAATCCGGGCGAGGACGCTCGGTGTCACCATGGCCGGATTCTTGATCAGCCTGGCCAGCGCCTGGAGGATCCATGCGCGAGAATGCCTCTTGTCCTGGAGAGACATGAGCTCGTCCAGGAAGGTGAGCGTGTTTCGCTCTGTCAGGTGAATGCCCGTGAACGTGTATCTGACGACCGAAGCGTGCTGTATTGCTGCAAACCGTGTCCAGTCACAGTAGTTGTCTTTCACCGGTCTGGCAAATTGCAGGAGAGGGTGGGATTCGTCAATGAGATAGGACGTCGGATCGGAACTGTAGAATAACCGTAACCGTTAGCACAGGTTCTGGCACACGTGAAAGATAGACTGACGCGGAAAAACCGGACCTGGACGCTCTGACTGCTCCGTCGTCTTGAGAGGTGGATGCCTGTCGCTGAGACCAGATGTTGCTGTCGCACGGAGACGGTGCCAGGGCCCGGGATCTGCGCCCGTTCTGGTGAAGATAGATGCCGTCCAGGCATTCTATCACGTCAGGTCGATATACGTCGCGCGCCCAGTCGCAGATGTAGTCGACGATGAGCAGCAATTGTACCGCACAGTCTTCATTCAGAATGGAGCCCTGCCACAGATTGATAATACCCTAGAGGGCTTGTCAGCAGATGCACAGCTAGCCGGTGGGAGACGCTTGCTCGTCGGTTGGGGGCAACGCACAAATTTTCCGTTCATGGGGACGCAGCAGTGCACGCGCCATTCGTCTCCCTTGAATGCAACGAACCACACCAGGGGCCTGAAGTATGGGCTGGCTCCAGGGGCGGAGCACAATTTTTGCTGTGTCTTCAGAAGCGTCCGGATCGGAAATGCCGTCTGCCTCCCGATCGAACCGAACCCATTCCCGCTCTTCTCTGACTTGGCCTCCAGAACAAGGAACGGGTAGGGCAGGTTGTGATCCTTTATGGGGCTGTGGCGAAACCCGGGGAGTTTTTCGAGCAAGTCGTCAATATTCTTCGTCGCTCGCAGCCCAAAGACGCGATCTGGCTTCTGAGCTTTCAGTCCTACTCCGCCGAGGCCGTCTTCCGGGTCATGCACGACGGTAGGTTCGACATGGTTGTTGAAGATGTAGCCCAGGCCAGACGTGGAACTATTTTGTGTGAGTATCAATCGTCGTCAGGACTCTGGGTTAAGCAGGGGCATATTAAATTAAGCTTACTAGCCGAGAGGTCGAGTGGTTGGATCACACGTGCATCGCACTCGTTTTTCTCGCCTCTTCTGAAGCGCACGCGATGCTTTGGGGTCTCGGAGTGGGGCAGGAAAGTCGGATATCCAAAGCCGTTGACGGCATTTCGCGCTGGAGAATCACAGCCGCAGTGTCAGTAGCTAGGCAAAGAAAGAGCAGCTCGTCAGGGGCAATCAAATATCAAGCAAGGTAAACAACTCACCAGGCAGATTCCGCAGAAAATCGAGCCAGAACAATTGGCTCCGTTCGTTGCCGCCAGCTGTTCTCCCCCATAAAATTATCACGGCATTCCTTGGCCTGGAATATCAGATGGTGCGCGATTCTCCCTGTGTCCCACTCGATTGGCTGGCCCGTCTCATTGAGTGCTGGCGCGGCTCTGTCTGGACTGTATTTGTCCGCTGTCACCCTCTTGATGTCGCTGATTTTGACGAACAGGTCACGGTATTCGCAGGGCCACTGAGCTGGGGAGAGGGTGCCGAGAAATTCGATTCCGTACTCTCTCATTTTCTGGCCAAACGCCTCGGAATCGATGTCCAGGGCAGGTTGCCTAACATCTGCCCCTGCTGAAGAAAGTTGCTGTCTCTTGTTTGGAGAATCGATCTGGGGAGTCAATATGCATTTCTGTTCTGTGAAATCTTTATCTCGATGCACGACCTATGCAGACTCGGTGTCACGTACCTGGTTTGCTTTCCTCTTCGGGGAATGCGTCAAAGGTGCAGACGACGATGAAGATGCCATTTTCAAAAACTGACACTGCCAAACGCAGGCTTGATGAGATCGAAGAGAAGTCGATTCAGGGCCGAGAATGAATAGGGGGGAACAACTGCGTTCAAATAAGCGCCCGCCAGGTAGGATAATTATCCCAGCCCTCCCCTCCCCACCACAGGGATTCCTGCCGTCTTCCGAAGCGAGATGGCCATCAAGTACGCCTCGTCAGAACTGTTTTACGGTTTACTTCATTCGGCCCCTTCAACTACGGAGTACTGCTGTTCTCATCGTACGTCCCCGATCGATCGTGGCTTGGCTTGATTCGGGTTGCCTCGAATGCAGAAAAAGAACTTGGGAGGACGCCCATTCTTGTGGCTGTCCTCCGGGGAAGCGATCCGCATGATTAACGTGGAGGTGCCTACTCCGTACAGTCCAGGGGATGGTTAAGGCAGTGCAAGCAACTTTGCCCGTCCCCCCTGCAGCCCCGGGCAGTCGCTCAGCGCCTATTAGGCTTCCCATCTGTCAGGAACATGGAGGGAGAATTGACACCGTGGGGGCGGTGGCTGCCTAAGGCTCTGGCCAATGACAAGGGACTCTATGCATCTAAGATGCTACTGAAGTAGAGGGTCGTCTGGCATCCCAACCTCCTCATTTTCTCACACTACCCTGGCGGTATTTTCATAAGTCTTCGGCTCGTGCAACTCCCAGAATTCGTTCGGCGTAAATGCATACGCTCTCTTTTCATAATCGTGGGGGTTTGTTTTCCGCATGAACGCGACAGATTCATGATGCAACTAGACGAGAGGCGGTGCAAGGTAAAAGCGCCTCTCTCCCCGAATTACAAAACGTATCATCTGTTTGAATGCGGGGGCGCCTTTGTGAAATGAGGCTTATGTATACTGAAGAGGCGTTACTCAACAACCTCACCAAACTAAGCTAGATCTAGAAGGGGATGAGAGGACTTTTTTGTCATATCTTACAAGGCTGTCTAGAACAGCGCGAAACACCTCTCGGAAGACGGCTCGCTACACTACACATCTTACATGATCATCTCTGGCCAGCGGGCTCACGGCTTCATGACCTCCCTCACCCCGTCGGCGAAGAGAAGCCTTGAATAGAGAAAATGGAACCACGCCACCCCGTCGAGCAGCGCCAGCCCCCCGCCTGTCGGGTTGCACCGCACGTGGGAGAAGGTGATCCGGACGTCTTCGTCGAGGCCGGCACCCTCGCGCGTCACCTCGAAGCGATGATCCGACACGAATCCAATCCGCTCCGAGCCGGCCACGAACTCGGCGTATGCGAACCCCGGCCGCGGCGTAGCTGCGGCTTCCGGCGAGAGCGCCTCCCGCTGCTGCTGGCTGGCCGCGCTGGAGTCGAGAAGGACGAAGTTGTCACAGACGACTGAGCCCAGATCGGGAAGGGCAGAAGGGGACGGGCGCAATGGGTCCCATGTGCGAGCTGGCGGCGCCGGTTTCTGGCTTTCTGGCGTCGCCCGTTTGTTCGGCGCTGCAGCTTCTCAGTGACGTGAGCGTCGGAGGGAAAAGAGGGGGGCATTCGTACCTGGAACATCTGTGAGGCGCAGCCCCGTCGCGCGGATAAGCCACCTCTCCGGCGAAAACACCCAGCCGCCGAAGAAGCCCTTCGAGAAGCGCGCGAGGATCTCCTCGTCGCCGAGCCCGGGCCGCAGCCGGCGGGCCGGGATGCGCAGGGTGTAGCTGTCCTGCCCGACGGCGGACCGCCGCGGGTTCATGATCGTCATCGGGAGAGAGTCAGCGTGTCCGGGGGTCGCGCTCAGCGACATCTGAACATCGCGCGCCGGCCAGCGGTAGCGATAGAGGAGCACGAGGGCGCCGACGCCCGCGGGCGGCCCAGCGAGGGCGAGCCATCTCAGGTATGCCATGGTTTGGATGTCTTGGAATTGGTCTCCATTTCGGATGTGCGAGATGGTTTGAGCGAACAGCGGAGACTCTTTTCTTCAACAGGCACGCGCACAGCTGAGATTTCCGGAGCAACCCGGGGGCTCCCGGGGGCTGCCCGCGACGTCCCGGGCGAGGCAGTGCGGGACGCCGCGGCACGTGCGTAACGCACTATTTTATTTAATTAGCTCTCTTGGCACTAAATTCTGTCCAACGTCACTCTGATCTTGGAATACAGACGGCCGTCGACATTTGCATCGGCCCTGGGGCTTTTGTTTTTTTGGCTCCTTTGTGCGCTACGTCAGGAGATGCCACCCGGCTGAAAGTGAACACTAACAGCCCCCACCACGCAGGCTTACACTCGGCGCGGAGAGCGCTATGCAGCTGTTTCGGAAACAAGACCCCTCCTGGCTGCGCAGGGCAACACCGCTCTCCAGCGCCTGTGGTACGCCGTGACCACAGTGGCCAAGATCACCACTCACCACTCACTCCAAGTCAGACGAACAGCACAGACACTGCGCTGTTGCGATAAGATATACCTAATCCCACTTTTCAGCCTCGTCTGACGGACCCACCACCGCCAGACTAGGTCGTTTCTCAGCACGAAGCTGTGTTGAAAGCGAAGGAAGACGGACACATATGAGTATGCCGTCCATGTGGGCGCCGTATGTTCATTTTAGTATCTAGGCGTCACATAGGGGATCACACCGAACACAATTCTCCGTGCTCGTTTAAAAGGCCGTTGAAATACTCGCACCGCCTGGGCCAGCTTTTAACTGACCTACCAGCGTGGTCTGTTCCTTGCGATGCCTGTCCCACCACTTAACGGAACGTTCTTTTGGCCAAGCATAAGCACAGCAAATGTGCATTTTCTTTGCCAATGGGAATAGCCGTTGATGCAAAAGTGCAAAAGTGACGCTCAGATGGCACACCACCTTATGATCCGGCCAGAACGAAGGGCAATAGGCAAAACTCCGGCTTGTGTCCGGGCTGCCGTTGACCACCCTCGGGAGGGGCCTTACAAGATCGAAAGGGTGCTGGTCAGCGGGAAGAAGTTTACGCTGTGTGATGCCGGCACCAGTATGACGGGCCAAGGACGGCAGGGCATTTGGGGCCAACGAACTGGAGGCGAATCAGTCACCTGGCGGAACACAATGATACGAGTAGGAGTGCCCCGCAAACATAATCGAGCCCAATATTATTTCATATCAAATCAAAACCGTGACACGCAGCAGAAGCGAGTGGCTCCAGTGATGGAAATGCCCGGGCACGGAGTGCGTACCGTAAGCAAGTGCCGTGCACTGCCCCCATGCACCAAGCCCTGTGCCGGCCCGGCCCAGCCGATAGGGCAACACCGCCACGCATGGCGAGGCTTGACGTGCGCAATTTCACAGCTCGCCACTACTGTGCTTCTTCGACGGGAGACGGATAGGCCATGGCAAAGGGTTTGAGGTTCTCAAAACGACGGCTGCAGCGGGGGTCTCGACAGACATGAAAATTAAATAACAATGGGCGGGGCCCAGGTAAGTGACTGGACCCCGAACTTGCCAAACCTCTTTACCTGCGTTCTTTATACCGTCGCGTGCGAGCTGCCGAGGCGACCGCAACGATGGACGACGACAACGCGATGAACGACGACAAGGGCGAGCTGCTTCTCCAGCTCAGCCGGCGCCATCACGCGCCAATCGTCTCACAGATCGTCGACATAGGCAGCAAGCTCAACCAGGAAAAGCATCTCAAGTTTCTCTCCTTCGTCAGCGGCCTACAGTGCCTCCAGCCGAACGGCACGCAGCTACAACGCACATCGATTAATGCCTTCCGCCAGCGGAAGTACGCCGCACTGTCTTACACCTGGGACCCGTCGGAGCACGAAGACAAGGAGCGAGGACAATATCTCGTCGAGGACCGGTATGGCGACTTTCAACCCTCGACTGTCCGAAACTGCGTCCTCGACCGCGTCCTGCGGTACATGCGCCACGCCAAAGTCCGCTTCCTCTGGATCGATGCCCACTGCATCCGCCAAGACGCATGCGCAGAGAAACGCGACGCCTTGGAGGCCATGGACCTCGTCTACCAGCTCAGCGAGCACCCCGTGGCGCTGCTAGGCCGGCCGTTGAAAACCGGATCCGAGTTGCGCCTACTTGCGCGGGTCCTTGCGGGAGGTCTTGTCGGCGCCGGTTTTAGGCTCTCGGCGGCAAATGTGCACAACGCGACGCGGGCGCTGTGGCTGCTCTACGAGATCACGCGAGACAAGTGGTGGGAGCGTGCATGGACGTTCCAGGAAAACTACCGCGGCGGACCGCGGATGCGGCTGCTAATCCGCCACGATCCGTCGCTGGAGTTGGAGAAGCTGCAGCACAGCCGGGCGTTTGGCAATATACCGGGCGAGCTGTGCGTACTGTCCGTCCGGTTCTTCATGCAGGCGACGCGACTGTGCCTGGCGCTCCGCAGGGCAGCGGAATCGCTGCCGCCGAACCGAATGCGCAAGCGGCGAATCGATGATGTGCTCCACGCGGCCGGGAAATATACGCTCATGCTGGACGAGTCGAGCTGCATGACCCCGACGGTGGTCGCCGATGTCGAAGCGCGCGGGCTGTCGAAGCCATCGGACCGGCTCACTATCATCGCAAACTGCTGCCAGTACCCAGTACGGCTCGACGGCGAAGCACTCTGTGGGCGGGGTCGCAGCCTCAGTCTGTCAGTGCTGGCCATGTGTCTTCTCAACGGCGAGATCCTCGACAACAGCGACGATGATAGAGCATCGGCGGCCAGGCTGACGACGTCGGAATTTCTGAAAAAGTTTATGTTCCGGGCATTCAACGCGCCCGAGGACGACACCCAGTGGCTGACGTTCAACAAGGGCTGCCGACTTGCCGACGTGGAATTAACGGCGGGCGGCATTGTGACAAAGGGCCATCTATGGAAGCTGGGCCGCATCATCGATACCGCGACGTTCGGGGACCTACCGTGGATCAATGAACCAAGAGGTCGCCTGGAACTAGAAGAGCGGAAGCTCCTGCTGCAGCTCGTGCTCTGCCTGAAGTACAAGTACCTCGCCAGCGATATTGACTACCGTGAACTCGCCGGCGACATTGACAAGTACCTCGCCGCCGACGCCAGAGCCTGTGCCAGGGAAGACTACGCCTCCTTTACCGAGATGTATCTCCATCGCATGGCCGTCGAATTAGCGGGGGCGGTCCGGGCGCGCCAGAAGCTGAGGCTGGGTCGTATCTGGAACCCAGCAGGGCGGTGGTCGCCGTACCGTGCCATCTTCGTGTGGCCTAGTGAAGGCGGCGACGGGGCGTATCAGCCGCCGGCTTACGTCTTTACGTCGATGCGGAGAGGCGATCCGGGCTCGCAGGAACATGATGCCAACGACATCGACCGCCATGTCTCCCTCGAGGTCGAGGTCGAGCAACACGCAGGGAGCAGCAGCATGCCGCACCTCCGCGTCCACCGCTGGCTGCTTGGTATGTGCTTCTTCAATAAATGTCCGCTCAAACCGGTGGTATTTCCCTGGCCGCGAGCACTGCAAGCGGTTAGACCATAGCCCAATGGGACGAAGGAAATGATTACTCTCTTCTCACGTATCCTGCAACTTGCTTGCGTGAACCCCAAGGCTAAGGAGGCCGGCCGAAGGAACGCCAGACAAGATAAAAAGTGAGTCTAATGGGCCTGCTGTATCTGAATTTGGCCGTGCCATAACGGGGCACCGGCAAACCATAGCCTACAATGTTTTGGCGTTTGGCGGTTTGGTAACCACGGACATGCTTTCGAGGGTTGCGATTGTGTATTTCGTAAATAGGCCACCGTGTGGTGTTGATGCTCCAAGGATGGTTGCCAATTCTTCACTTGTCGTATTCAGACAGCGCACGAGATATTTTTTTCTAAGTCTCTGAGAACAGCCGACATGGGGCCCATACCAAAACAAGGGAGGAAGCGAGAAATGGATAGCGCGAGGGACAGGAGCCCATGAAATGTTGCAACCTAAAACCCCGATAACACTTTCGCCTGAAATATGAACCCAGTATTGTTTTGCCTGCTGACGACATGTGCACGACAAATACTCGCCGAAGTGGTTCTCACTGTAGCTACATGATACATGGGTTCCAGCTGTTCAATAGACGTGGAGGCTATACATTGCTGCATGATTTGTTTTTCTTACAATCGCAGGAGGCCATTTTAATTTTTGACATGATTCAAAAAAATTGATTTAGACTGCGCGAAGTTCAATTTACCGAGCTATGAAGTATTATGGGACGTGGATGGGAGGAGAGGGGATAATGTAGTCGTCGATTATGGGTTTATTTTTAAACGGAATGCAAAGAGGTTCTGGAGCGGACAGCACTTCGCCGTGCGCAAATTCGTAGGGGCAATCGCTGCCGAGGGTGTGAAGGAAAAAAACAAAGAGCTGGCGACCGCAACCGCCACCACAACGCCGCGCGAAGAACTGCGTTTGGCCAGGCCAATCTCTAAACAGGATGAGCTTTCCGTACTGGAAGCACGCCTCGATCATTTTGACCCCATCGAGGCCTCACCTTTCTTTCTGGGGGCATGCCGAGACGATGGGAACGTCGTTCGTGCTACGCTCTTTCCTCAGAACCGCTCGAAGCTTGCTGAATGCGGTACAGCCAGTGTCCATAGGAAGCATCGTTAATCCGGCCTGTTTGCTCGGTACGACGACGGCGACGGCGGCGACTCTGGCTGACGGCACCCGAACGCCGGCGACATTATATTACATGGCTTTAAAGTTCACTACGCGTGGCACATATCATGGGTATCCTCCGACCTGTCAACTCTGTCGCCGGCGTCTCCTCCGCTGCCCTACAGCACGTCCTTGTCTTCGTCATTCATTTTTCAGTGTATTGGCCATGAAACAAGGACAATTTATTGGCCTCCTCAACGATGGCTCTGTATTCATCAACACGCATGATGATATCGAGGTGCTGGATACAGACGTCCTGTGTATGTTTAAGGGAGCTTTCACACTTATGGACTTCGCCGCAGCACCGATAAGCAAGGCTGGAGACTACTGGATGACTGTGTATCAGCCCAATATGCACCCCGAACCTACGGAGTACTCATTGGAAACTTCCTTTGTTAGAGGTGCGCCTGTGCTGTCCCTGTTCTAACCTGTTTAGTGGGTGTCCGCTCGTGTAGGTTCCGTCTACAGCGACCACCCCTTTTTGCTAGAGCGACCATCCCCTCTCATACGCTAGTCTACTTATAGGAGTTGTAGTCATGTAGCACAGGAAGTGAAACTATGAAAACACGCAGCTACTGCCTATGAATTTGTTTGCTTCGCCAGGTCCTCCTACTCCTGGCCGTTATATCATTTCTTCCCCTTTAAGTCCCGCATCCGACGGTATCAATTCGAGCCTGGACTTCTCTCTCAAATCTCCATTTATTGCCGTTCGCCCAGTCTAGATGTTGGCCCCCTTTTGCGTGGCCTCTCGTAGGCTAGCAGAGGGAGGCCAGCAGGACAAGCCACGGAGGAAGGAGATGAAACAAAACAACAGAGACTATTTCAAAAATAAGTACTCCGCAGAGGAGGCCAGTCATCTGGAAACCAATTATTATTTTGATTTCTACTATTTTCTGCTGGCTCGAAACTTCACATTCAAAAAGGGCCTCCTGGCGCTGCCAGAGAGAGGGTGATGGTCGCCCGAGCAAAATGGGGGCGGTCGCTGTAGGCGGCCACCTCGTGCGCCTTCGTGTGCCAGCACCGCCACAGGTTTTAGGCCAGGCCACCCACCAACAACCAACCCGAAGCTCGCACTGGAAATATGTCACAGAGGATTACAGGCCCTGCTTGCCAAATTGAACAAAAGGCCAAAGATTCAACGACGAAGCTAGTAACAGTTTAAAGGTGCCTTCCTCGCAAAGCATACTCGGGGGCAGTGAAAGACCTCCACCGGCAACACCAAACCCTGCATACGATACATCGATGTTAAGCGTCACGTCAAGATTATATGACATTGTCGTGGTAATATAAGCAGCTTTAGAGTGGCTTTAGAGCAGCTTGTCCCTTACCTCGACCAACGTAAAGCTGTACTCCCAAATAGACAAAACTTGCCGCTGCGTCTCTATCTTTACAGCGCCATCCTCTCTCCGTCCGTGACTTGGACGCCACGGCGAATGTGCAGTTTCACCCCGGCCCCCACGGCGTCCTTCGTGGCCTTGTCCCAGGCCGTTAAAACGAATGGGCGCTTGATCCGTTCCTTGACGCTGCCATCTTCAAGAGGAGTGGTTTTGCAGCAATTCCTTCCAAGCGCCCTTTTTCTATTTAACGACACCCTCTTCCCCTTTAGCTTCACTCCTTTCCTTCAACTTCGCATCTGAGCACAGCAACTAGACATCCGAAAAGGCAACCTTCAAGGCAAGCTTCCAGTGCACGGCCGCAGTGCGCGACCCAGACAAGAATCGGGAATACCCAACGCGACAGCCGAGTTGCAAATAGTAAGGCTTTTCGTTCTATCTAATAAGACACAATTAATCACCTTTCTCTAACATACCACTTCTCGACGAAGCTAGCTGGCCCGCCGCCCTGGCCGTGGTGGACCGCAGAGGGCAAGCAGGAAATGGCGCCGCACGATGGGCAAGGTCTGATTCCTTGGGTCACGCTGGGCTCTTCCGAGGTGAAGTGGGTGACCAAGGATCAGCTAAGGCGCATTGCACAACCAATTGCCCCGCCATTTTCTCCGCCAGCTCCCATGCCAGCGCCGCCCGCGATACGACCAGCTTTCCCGCAGTGGTGGGAGGAGGGTTGGCAAGAAATGGATTCGTGCAATTTTCCAACTCCTAAACCAGTGCAGCGGCACCATTGTTCGTGGAACAAATTTTTTGGCAGGAATCAGTGTGGCCAATGCAGCGGTTTGATGGGCTGGTACATATACCAATGTCGTGGCTGCTCAGCTATGGCTTGCAGTGAGTGTAAGAAAACGCGGAGAGTGTAATGGGAAGGGTAAAGGGAATAGTTCTATTGCTTATTTTCTTGGTCGCTGGGATTCCTATAATTTCCTGCTGTGACCGTTTCTTTTTGCTGCTCTTGTTTCTTCCGACGCCGGAGATCGCGTAAGCTGGCGGCGCTGGACGTGCCGAGCTCTGCCATGAACAATAACTATTATTGCATTTATGTGTGTTCGTATCTGTTTTTATTTTATTTGCTGTGCTCGAAACGTGATAGTCAGTCATTAACTCACCTGCTAGTGCCTACTGGATTTGACACAGGAGCTTCGTGGCAGCGTGAGCTGTTCCTTGCGATGCCCGCCCCGCTAATTAAAGCAACGCGCTTTGCACCGGTGCAACAAATGTGCGTTTTGTTTACCAATGGGAGCACTTGTTGACAAGGCTTATGATTAGCCCAACACGTCGGGCAACCAGCAAATCTTGGTTGAAAGCAATGACACTTCCCGTCAACAAAAATTGCAAGGACATGGTTTCCCCTGTCCCATTTCCCATCCCCATCTCCATCCCGTCTCCATGTCTCATCCCATCTTCCTATCCGGCAGCTATATACACAGGAAACTACTATACTCATTCTGTTTTGCATTCCAACATGGACTCCTCTAAAGAACCTGCTGCAAATCACTACAAACCACTCTCCTCCACTGACCCCTCTGAGGTCCGCCTCGTGAGGATACATGCCGCCGACTTCGACGATCCTGTGCGATGCGAGCTCGAATATGTATCCCTGAGATCGATACCGAAGTACTGGACATTGTCTTACGTCTGGGGTGACCCGAATGTAACAAGCCCCATCTACTTGAACGGAAAAGAGTTCCCTGTGACGATCAATCTGTTTTCCTTCCTGAAACATTTTCAGGCCATTTTGAAGGCGCTCGAGGGTGCTGTTCCCGCGGCCATGTTCCAAAGCAACGACGATATCCACGATATCCTATATCAGGCGCTAAGACTTCTGCCGCAGGGCTGCATTTCCGGCCCACGAGAATCACTGATCGACGCCCTTATAGCGCTTGTCGTTCGGCCCTGGTTCTCGCTGCAGTATCAAAACGCTCTTCGTATAAACAGTGAATTGCTTCCAGAAGACGAAATGCATAACACTAATGCAGCACTCTCGTCCTCCGGAAACAAGGCGTCAGCGTGGATTTGGATCGATGCTTTGTCAATCAACCAGGCCGATTTGGCCGAGAAGAGCGGACAAGTGCTGAGGATGAAGGACATTTACCAACAATCGACCTACCTAGCAATTTGGTTGGGAGATCCCGGCGAGAACAAGGCAGAAATAATGGAAGCATTTGACGTTATCCATGCCGTACGCAAGCTGGTCATAGAATTCGAACAAGCTAAGCGAGCTGCTGGCAACCGCCATCCGAACCAACGTGCCGGGCTGGTCCAGGGGCTGACCCATGAGCAGCACAAACATTTGCTTGGCGTCCTAGAAAAATACAAACGCTCATATACCTCTCTCACCACTTTGCTGGATCGTGACTGGTTCCGACGCATCTGGTGCATTCAAGAGGCCGCTGTGGTTCGCGTCGATCCAGCCATTCTCTGTGGATTTAATAGCACTTGCTGGCTGTTCTTCTTGATAGCTTGTTCTGCTATGCGCAAGATCACGCCTGAGTCGTTCGAAACTACAGAGTTTCGTTTACTAGTCAAGAACGTGGAAAAGATGTCAACAGTACGTGATAGTTTTCGCCCCTCGCAAGATGCGGCCGCCGCGCCAGCAGGCAATTCTTGCGCCCTGACGGACAATTCCCACTATAAGAACAACGCCACGAAGTTGTACAAGCTCATCGGCGACTCACACGACCACAAAGCAAGCGACCCACGCGACAGACTCTATGCTTTGCTCGGTCTACTTGACAGCAGCGGGGAGCCACTCCCGGAGAGCCTGCTGCCCGATTACGAAAAACCGGTTGCTCATGTGTACCGAGACTACGCAACATACATGGTCAAACAAACAAGAAAAATCGATCTTTTGCCCGTGTGGAGCAGTGCTATCCCTGGTGACTGTGGCTGGGTTCCTAACTGGCAAGATATCGGCGTCACGAATTCCCTGGACTCGACGAATCCCCTTGTAGAAGCTAGCTTCATTGGGTTTTCAGACGACGGCATGAGTCTTGAGTTGGAGGGTGTTTGTCTTGGCCATCCGGCTGCCACATGCCGTCTGGATCCGTTCTCCGGTAATGTGCTGGCCGCGTACGAGTCTGCCATATTCGGAGAGATTCCGGTGACAGACATATGCCACTATGGGAACGGTGTATTTCTTCTTGCGCCGGTACTTGTGGAACTCGAGTCGAGACTCTCGGCGCTGTGCGCTAAAGCTCCTGGCCTTACCGACTGCGAGTCAATGCTCAGTGGGTTCTTACAACTTTTTCCGGACTCCGGCTCCTCGAGATCTCTCCATGAGATTGTGATCGGGAGGACGTATGTCGCTCCGGGTGGGGTGGCAGAGATGATAGCTGGTGTCATGCGTTTAGGCGGGGAATTGGTCTTATCACAAGGACGATTTTTTGGCCTCCTCAATGATGGTTCTGTATTCATCGACGCTCACGAGGATATTGAGGTGCTTGAAACCGACATACTCTGCATGTTTAAGGGAGCGGTTTACCCCTGTTGGCTTCGCCGCAGCACGGACAAACAAGGCTGGAGACTGCTGGACTACTGCATGTCTCGGGTCTCTAATCCGGATGCTGCCTTTTACGAGTCAAGAAAGGTTGAGCGGTTTGTCCTTGTCTAGGCGAAGAATTGCTTGACATTTTCATACGGGACGCGGACGCTGGAAAAGGGGCAGAAACTGAAAAGGAGAGGTTGGAGCAACAACAGCACTGGCGCACCTTATAATATACGAGAATTTCGTAAAGGGACAGACTGAACCTGGCATACTTGAATTATGTTGATAATCATGTGAATAATCATACGCGGAGTGTTTCCCCGAATCGTCAACCGGCCGCTGTGCTACAAGGCGTGGCGTCTCTTCTCGTGCTCCCTCTCTGCCGACCTGTGCTGCTCCGCTTCTCGCTCATTCTTGCGTTCGCGCGACCTGGCCTCTTCGACGCGCGCGTCGGCGTGCTTCTGCAGCTCGTCGTTCCTGGCCTTCTCCCTTTTTTCCAGTTCCTCTTTCGCGTCGTTGTACTTTTCCAGGGCGTCTGCCGACTTGGTCTTGTCGTACTCCTGCTGCGCCCTGTCTACCACTTCCTGGTGTGCCTTGGCGTCGGCGATCTTTGCCTGGACGCTGATGCCCAGGGCTTGCCGGGCGCTGGTCAGATTCTGGAACTCCGCGCGCGCCGCCTCCGCACGCGCCCCGTCGATCGCCTTCTGCCTCGCGAGCTCGCTGAAGGACATGGAGTCGGGCAGGGGCTTGTCCTCGAGGTTGGAGGTGGCGCGCTTGTACTCGGCCGCCTGCACATCGTCGACCAGCTTGTTGCGCCGGTCGACTGCGAGCGCGTTGCGGTACGACTGGCCATTGACGACGGCCTCGATGGCCCCCTTCGTGACGCCCTCCAGCGCCTTGGACGCGTCCGCCACCAGCCTGTCCTTGGCGGCCTTGGTGACCTCGTCCCGGACGATGTTGTGGTACACCGGGTCGGTGGCCATCCTCTCCAGCTTCTTGGCGTCATTGCCTATGATCTCCGCCAGCTTCCCTTTGGCGGCTTCGTCGACGCGCTGCTCGAGGTCCGCCAGGGCGAGGTCCCGAGCCGCCCCGTGGCGGTTGTATTCTTCTCGGACGTCCTTGGCGACGTTGGCCTCCATGATCTTGGTCAGCGTTTCGATTTGCCCCTGCTGCTTCGTGGTCAGGTCCTTCAGTAGAGCGATCTCCGCGGATGACTTCTTCCTTGTCCAGCAGAACATCCCCAGCGCCGCGAAGGCGGTCAGGATGCTGACGCCGGCCGCGATCATGGACATGACCAGGTAGCCGTCGTTGGTTGCATCGCCCAGCTGGGGACGCCTCTCGGACTCGGCCTCCACGCCCGGCGGCGGCGGGGGAAGGTAGCCCTTACTGAACGCCTCGAAGGTATGGGGTGCCGCCGACTCGTCTTCGCCCTGCCGGACGGTTCCCGCGCACCGCGTGCCGAGGACTAGGCGCTCCCGGTCCAGCACCGCGCTGAACGACGCGGAGTATATCGTACCCCCCGTGGGCATCTGCCACGTCACCATGACCCGCTTGGTCTCGGCACAGTAGGTCTGCTGCGGCACGATGTCCTTGTTGCGCATCCGGATGGCGCCCGTCAGCGGATGCACGAGGAACTGCTCGCCGCTGTCGTCCGGCGGCTGCGAGACGACGTAGTAGCCAGCATATGTGCGCAGGTCGACGGACGACAGCGCGGGCCGAGACACGTCGGCCGCCGTGCCGAGCAGCTCCTCGATGCTGGTGCCCCAGAGGGCGAGCAGGTTTTCGTCGGCCAATTTGCCGAAGCCGTACTGCTCGAGGAGATCCCTGGCCGGCAGCGTAGGCTTGTCGGCCAGAGTGTACCGGAAGAAGTCGCCGAGCATGTTGTTCGAGGGAAACGCGAAGTAGGCCTCCTTGAGGCCGTCGAGCGTTGCCGATGCCGCCAGTGGTGTAGGAGCTGGCCCCGTGACCTCGCCTAGGAATTCTCGGTGCTCGTGCACGGCAGCGATTTGCCTCGCGTGGGTGGTGATGTTAGTGGCCACACTGCCGGTGAGGATGGTGTCTCGGGGTGTGGCAAGACCGGTCTGCACGTTGGCGGAGGATGGCACTGGGTCGTCGGCGAGGAAGACGTGCTGGCCGGGGAGCAGCAGGTTGGTCGTGAGGAAGTAGTCGAGCGGCTTCAGGGCGAGGTCCAGCTGCGACACGCGGGGCTTCAGGTCGCGATACTTTTGGGGGACGTCTCCCACCTTTCCGTTGAAGGCATCCCAGAAGTCACGCTTGTCGGCCTTGACGGAGGTGGTCAGCGCGCCGTCCAGCGCCCAGCCCACGCCCAGCTGGTTGGGATGGCGGACGGCGTCGGTGCTGCCTCTCCACTGGCCCGTGCCCCCATACGAGAAGGTCGTGTCGCATGATCCGTAGGTTCCGTAAGACTCTTGGTCCCCGATGCCCTGCATCCAACTGCTGCTGCTGATCTTTTTAGTGTTGCTCACCCAGGACATGCTGAAGGCACTGTGCGACGCGGTCGGGCGAGTGTCGCCGTCCAGAGAAAGAGCACAAGCCTTCTCGTTCAAGTCGACCGTGCAGCCATCCACGTGGTAAAAGAATCCCCAGCTTTCGACGTGCTCCGGCTCGATGGTGATTGCGTGAGACTTGAAGGTGAATGAAAGCCTCATTCCCGCTTTATCGATGACGGACGTTTAGCTCCTTCAACTCCTGAACTTCGGGGAGCACCGGCTGCAACTGGGGAAATGCATCATCGACTTACTTGTGTTCTTCGTAGATGTACACGGCACCGCCTGGCCTCCGTCCACGGTGGGACTCGCCTTGAAGGAGGGGACGAGGAAGAGATTCGCCATGGTGTTGTGGCTGAAGATGATGCTCGCGGTGCTGCCGCTCGGGATGGGAGAGATGGCGCTTGAGCTGGGCGCGAAGCTCAAGGACGTCTGGCCCGACGGACGAGTGCCGGTGTCGGGCCCGCCCTTGAGACCGATCCAGATCATCAAGATGCCTCCCGCAATGGTGAAGCAGAACTGCGCGGGCTGCAGCGCCTCGCTCTCCCCGTCGTTCACGTCGAAGTGGTTGCCGACCGCGGCCAGGCAGAGGCGGAGGCCGTGCTGGGCAAAGTGCTGCTCGATGAAGCTGCCGATGAGCGGGTTCAGATGGGCCTTGACGCTGGCGGGAATGCTGGCCCCGACCGCCTCGCCGAGCGTGGCCTTGGCGTGGGCCAGGTCGATGCAGATGCCGCGCGACACGCTGGCCCCGGGCTCCAAGATGACCACGAAGCTGTCTCCGCGCTTGTCCTGCTGCTGCTCCTCAGCGGGCTTCCAGCCGTCCTCGTGCCACTGCCCGGCCACGTTGACGAGGCTCGTGGACAGCTCGCAGGTGAGCCCGGACGGCAGGTCAATGATCTTGGGGCTGTCCTTGACGTGGTACGTGCCGGCCAGGCCGAACGTCACGGTGATGGCGCTGCTGGCGTCGACGAACTGTATGGTGGGCTGCAGCAGCTTGACGTCGAACACGATCGTGCGCGTGTCGCCCGAGATGGGATCCTCGTCGGGCGCGTCCCAGGCGTCGGGCGAGTCGAGCTTCAGCGCCCTGGCCCTGTCGCCGAGGAGTGCGTTGAGCTGGACACTGTTGTAGGACACCAGGACATCCCAGCCGCTCAGAGAGTCCTTCCCCTTCATAAGGTTAATGAGGCCGTCGGAGCCATCGAATGGCACGTGAAACGGGCTGCCCATTTTGAGGTGCTAAGTCTGGAGGGTATCCGAACTGTTCAAAGTGTCAAACCAAGCACAGATGCCAGCTCTGAGTCCGTTCCCCGTGGAGTGCTGTCTTAGCGACAGACGGAGTGTCCAGTTCTGAGGCGAGCATGGAATCGAGCTGATTGCCCCCCCGAGATTGCCATGCGCGACACATGGACTAAATAGACGGTCGAAGGCTGGCGCCCAGTCGTTCAGGGACAGTGAGTCGAAGCTGGGCGGCGCCTCTTAGGTCTGGATTCGGTCATGTCCGCAGGAGGGAGGTGGGTGGAATGGAGTCGTCATGAACCAGGGTCACCTCCCCTTCTACGTACGTGGCTTGCTCAACGAAGGCGAAGGTCAATTCGCTCGCAACCGACTACATTGATATTGATTTCTGCATCTCGGCTGAAACCGCAAAGACCAGAACCACCAGAGACCAGTCGGGACATATTATGCTGGGTTGTTTTGCAATGGCGTCGCGATGAATATACAATGCGCCAGGTATATTGATCAGGTGGATGAGCTGGTGATCCATGTTGGGTCTAGGCTGTCTTGATCGGGCCATAAGGCTTGCGTGGACCACGATGGGCTCGGCTGAAATGCACAGCTGCGGCCACACTTACGCGCATCAGCTTGTGGAGCTGTGAGAGTGGCGTTGGATTCTATTGGCTTCTAGACCATATTACATACTTATGTGCATTGGCAGTACCGGCGCATGCCGCAGGCTCCGCGGCGGCCTTTCCCCCGTAGCTGCTGTATGAATTTACTCTCGCCATGTGTATTATACGCGCGAGAAGTCCGATCTCGTAAAACACGGCCAGAGCAAGCTGCAGCTCCGACCGAGTTCGCGTCTCGTATCACCTGCCGCCACATTCAGAGTCATGGACAAAGCAATGGCAGAGGAACCCGAGCCCCCAAGCTTCCCGGTCACGGAGCCCACGTTTGAGGCGGACGACTACGTCGTCTACCACGGCGACGATGCGCTGGCCATTTTCAGCGCCAAGGGCGCCTCGCTCAACGACAGGCTCAACTATACCGAGAGCACGCTGCTGGTTTATGCGGAGACGGTGTATCTCAACAGCAAGACTATTAAGATACCAGGAAAAAAACTGGGCATCTTCTGCAACCAGCTCGTCCTGAGCTTGGGAGAGGCGCGTATCGATGTCTCCGGCATAAAGGGAGCCGACAGCACGTCGCCGGCGAAGAAGGCAAAGGACGGAGGGGACGGCGGATCGGTATGGCTCTACGTCGAGAACCCGACGCCCGACTTGCGCACGAAGCTGCGCCTGGAGGCCCTTGGCGGGGACGGGGGTCACGGAGCAAGCGGAACGACGACTGGTGGTCCCGGGGGCAATGGCGGCGCCTGTGGTATGTATACTACACCACGACCATGATCCATCGATGCTGGCTGTCTGGAGACTGACGGCAGCCTCGTTCTTTCAGGCGTTCTGAAGTGCTACTTTGGATCCGCGGCGCTCCAATACGGTCGGCGCCTGAACAGCGCGACGACTGGCAAGAAGTGGGCGGTCTGGATCGAAGACATCAGCAGCAGCATTTCCGACGATGTGCTAGACCTCGTCGGTAGCGGCGTCGGCGAGGGCCCGGCCAACTCGTGGAAGACGGTCGTCACCAACATCGCTGGTCTCCTCGCTGCGGCGAAGAAGCTGCGTGACGCACTTGGTGGGCTCATCGGCGACGACCCGGGACGCGCTACCCCAGGCCAGGCAACCGTAGAGAGCGCACGGCGCTTACTCGCCGCTCTGGACAAGTTTGTCGCCAATGACAATGGACCGAGTGCTCCTGCTGGGCAAGACACGGCCTCGCTGACCAAGCTCGCCGAGGAGTGCGATGCATTCTTTGGTGGCGCTCAAAAGGAAAAGAAGCTTCAGGAGGCGATCGACGCCGCACTTCTGATTGCAACCGCACTCACGCCGTCTGCACCGGAGACGTCACAGCTTCTCGAACAGTTGGCAAGCTTCTCGGCTGAGCTGCGGAACGCCGTTGATCGGGAGCCACTGACTTTCACCGCCGAGGTCTGCCAGCTCGCGGGCGGCAAGGGCGGCCCCGGGGGCAGCGGCACCACTCCCGATGTCCCGGCCGGTAAGCGCGGCGTAGACAGGCCAGACAACAGTGCCGAGGGGCACCTCGTTTCCCTCACGGGCACCAGTCTCGACTGCAAGATCGACCAGGCCATCGCCTGCCCAGAGCAGTGCCAGATGATCCTGGACGCGGCGGACCGCCTGTACTTCACAAACGACCGCAGCCAATTCCCGCAGGCGATGCGGCTGTACACACGCTTGACCAAGCGGCTCGGCTTCCTCGACGTCCTGCTCAAGGACAAAGACGCAAAGGAGAAGCCGCTAGCCAAGGCCTTCCACGGCCTGGAGAGCCAGTATGCGCTGACCATCGAGGCGCTGCCGCAGCTGGACCGCATCTACCAGACGGCGCTGCGGCGGCTGAACGGCATTGTGCTCAACCAGGACATCTGGGGCCACTCGGCCGTCTGGGTGCCGCGACTGTCGCTGGCATACTACGGCGACCGCGCCAAGGACATGATCAGCAGCTTCAAAGACCTCGAGGCGACATTCCGCGCCTACGCCAAGATGCAGCAGAAGCAGCGGATGACCGAGGCCCAGATCGACCAGGCGCAGATGGCCAACGGCGCCATGGCGCAGGCGGCGCGGGACCACATGGACAGCATCATCAAGCGCGGCGGGGAGCTCGAGGTCGCCGCCGACGAGATCGCCCTCTGCCGGCCGCGCATCGCGGCGGCGCGCGCGAAGCTCAGCGCCGCGCTCGACGACCTGCGGGACCAGATCCAGAACCACTTCCGCATCTCCGCCGACACCTTCATGGACGCGCTCTCGACCCTGTCCATGGCGCCCGAGGGCTTCACGGCCATCGTCCAGGCGGCCGACGTGGCGCACAAGTCGTGGAACAAGATCGAGGACGCGCAGGGCAACCTCGTGAAGAAGGACTACGTCGTCCGCCAGCTCACGACCTGCCAGGGCACCCTGGCGAGCCTGGTGAGCACGTTCGAGAGCCTCGACGCCAGCGAGCTCACGGTCGAGGACCCGGGCTACGCCAAGGTTTTTGCCACGGCCGACGACCTCACGAAGATCCTCGACGACTTCGGCGCGCAGGTGCCGACCGCCGGCGTCCGCGCCCAGCTGAACGCCTTCCTGGACGTCGTGACGAAGCGCAACGCGGCCGTCGTCAACTACAACGGCCTGATCCAGTCGTACCTTCGGATGCAGAGCGTCGTCCAGGGCTGCGAGGAGGAGTCCCGCACGCTCGGCGAGCGCGCCCTGTCCCTGAGCCCGTCGCTGCCGGCCATCTACTTCTGGCTCAAGCGGCTCAAGTCGCAGACGCTCCTGCAGATCCTCCAAGCGCTCAACAGCCAGGCGCGGGCGCTCTCCTTCTGGGGGCCCATACCAGTCGACAGCGTCACGTTTCCGCCGCCGGGCCCGCTGGACGGGGCGCTGCAGCTGCGCCTCCACCAGGACAAGCTCGTCAGCCTGTTCGAAGCGTCGTACGAGGGCTTCCGGTCGGGCGGCTGGAGCGCGTGGCCCGAGGACAAGACGTTTGTCGGCGAGGGCATCCGCGTGCGCCTCAGCGACGGCGTGCTCGGCAGCCTGGTGCGCGGCCAGCCCGGCACGCACGAGGCGCTGGTGACCGTCAGCCCCCGGTCGCACAGCGACTTCCTCGACATGGCCAACGTGCGCGTGACGCAGGTGCGCGTGTGGCTGCTCGGCGCCACTGTCGAGCCGCCCCTGACCGTCAAGCCGCCGCCCCAGACGGACAGTGAGACCGATAATCAGACTGACAATCCGAAGAATGCTACGCCCCGCCGGGCGCTGCGCGTCGAGATCACGCACTGCGGAGACGAGACGGTGTGGACGCCCGACGGCGCGCCCTGCCGGTTCCGGCACGCGCCCGTGACGATGGCGTTCTCGTATGAGACCTCCGTCTTCAACGCCGGCGGCGGCCAGTGCTCCGGCCGGCCCGACCTCGTGTACGGGCGGCAGGACATCGAGCACGACTACGCCGGCGGGCCGAGCCTGCCCGGCGCCGGCGACAAACCGCCCATCGGGCCGTTTGGGGACTGGAGGATCCGGGTGCGGGAGGACGTCAACCCGGGCCTGGATCTGAGCGGCGTCACGGAGGGCTGGATCGAGTTCTGCGGGCGGAACCAGGTTGCGACGGCGCCGCTGAAGGGGCTGTAGCGGGATGTTAATTGTCTCCGGTTTCTCCTTTCCTGATCAGCACACATAAACCTATCTAATCAAAAGCAAAACAAAAATACGTGTCATAACAAATGTGAAACGATTTGACCTAAGGCGCGTGAGAAATCTGACTGATTAGAGAGGACACCCGTAGGCAGTTGTCGACAGCAAATTTGACTATAATATAAGAAAGCCAGATAAAAGCATCTATTGGAAATACTCCAACTATTTTGATTGTCGGCCGCAGTTCAATACGACGAACCAGATATCAGGACAATCCGATGAGCCAACTAGCGGGGACCTGGGGCGTAAGAGCGTTAACTACGGTTGACCAAATGGCCCGACGTGAAAATGCGTTACATCGATCCACAGGAATACTACGGAGTACACGCACTCCCTTTGCAAAAGCCTGACACCCGCATAAACGTATACGGAAAAGTCAAGAGGCCATAGAGCCAGAAAAGCCAGAAAAGCCAGTAAGGCCAGAAAAGTTGGAAAAACAAAACTTTCAAAATCTAATCTGGTTTTTCTGGCCATTTTGGCCGTCCTGGCTTTTTTTTGGGCTTTTTTTAGCTATTTGGCTTTCTTGGCCTTTCTAGCTTTAACACACCCGGTTGTGAATAAAAAAGGAATAAATTCTGTTAAATACTTAACGCATATCCCTTTAATCGTATATAAATACTAAGTGCCCCTTTATATGGATATTTCTTATATTATATGCGATTGTGAAGTTTTTAATGCACCCTTAGGGTAAACGTAGTTATCGATTTAGCGCAATTTCACCTCCGGCCATTTGATCAACCGCAGTTAACCAAGACGGAGAATATAGCTGATGTGAACATCCGCAGAGAAGCAACCTTCTGGCGGCATTTGGGTCGATTGACCGACGGCCTGCAGCTCTTGGTTGGCTGGAATTATTATCCAGCAGCCGAAAGGTCCGAGGGATGAGTTTGTAATCCGATACGTTCACGAATATAAAGGGGGCCAACCTCCCCAACTCTTGCTGCTGGCTTGTCTATCCGACAAGGAAATTACAAAATTCGCACGTGAATATATTCCTGATTGTTGTTTAAAGGCCAATAAAAATTGTATAATTGCGTGCGACCGCGACAGCTCTCCCTATATCATCCTGCGTCATCGCCATCTCCTCATTCACTCTACCGTCTCGTCACTGCCCTCATCATGTCCCCTCACCTCGTCTTCGGCGCCGGCGGCATCGGCACCACCGAGAAGTCGTTCACGTTCACGTGGGACACGCCCGAGAAGGTCGGCGCGCTGCTCGAGGAGCTCCGCGGCCTCGGCATCGTCGAGCTCGATTCGGCCGCCGGCTACCCGCCGAGCAACCCGTGGAACGCGGAGACGCTGCTGGGCCAGAGCCGGGCCGCCACCGAGCGCGGGTTCGTGGTCGACACCAAGGTGCTCGCGCGACGAGGCCAGCCCTCGCTGACCGAGGAGCTCGTCGCCGCCAGCATCGACCGCTCGCTGGCGCTGCTGGGCGCGCCGCGGGTCCGCACCCTGTACGCGCACGCCCCCGACGGGGTGACGCCGCTCGAGGTGCAGGCAGCCGCCTTTGACAAGCAGCACCGCGCGGGGAAGTTTGAGAGGGTAGGCCCCCCCGGTACATTGCGAGGTGCATTATCTTGCAATGCCATTTGAGTCTAACACCTACAGTACGGCATCAGTAACTACTCCGCGGAAGACACGGCCGAGCTCTTCGCCATCTGCGAGCGCAAAGGTTACGCCAAGCCGGCGGTCTTCCAGGGCATGTACAACGCGCTGCAGCGCGAGGCCGAGGCCGACCTGCTGCCCCTGCTGCGGCGGCACGGCTGCGCGTACTACGCGTACAGCCCGCTGGCGGGCGGGTTCCTGACGGGCAAGGTGACGTTTGCGCGGGAAGCTGGCGCGGGCGCCGAAGACCCGGCGCTCGCCCGCACGCGCTGGCAGGGCGCGAGCACGTATCCCTTCTACCTCCAGATGTACGACACGCCGGCGATGCACGCAGCCATCCGCACGCTCAAGGCGGCCTGCGACGCCGTGGACCCGCCGCTGACGCTGCAGGAGGCGTCGATGCGGTGGCTGCTGCACCACTCGGCGCTGCAGGAGGGCGACGGCATCATCTTCGGGGCCAAGACGGTCGAGCAAATCCAGGCCAACGTGGCGGAGGCGCGCCGGGGCCCGCTGCCGGAGGCCGTGCGGGCGGTGGTGGACGGGCTGTGGGCGACGGCGCGGAAGACGGACAAGGGGAGCCTGTAACGATGCAGTTTTTGTATTCAAAACAATGAGTTGCGTAGCGCGACACGTTGGACTGGTGATGTGAATGAGGGGAATTTAAATTCGAGTATATCTCCCTCTCTTCTACCGCTCTCAGCCCGCCACATAACGGTCATTGATACGGCAAGATATTCGCATTCATATTTACTTAGTATGAAATAAGAAAGCTAGTATTCTAGTTACACCAAAGGGATATCCTCGGCCAACTTATACGACACCATAACTTTTTAGGAATCAACAGCATAAAACATACTCGTGCTAGATCTAACAAAGCAACCCCCTCCTCGCCCCCCGAGCCGGTGTGGGCATGCACTTGTAGTCACCGACCGAACTGCGAATACATCCCTCGGTGGCTAATATCAGTTCAAACTGCAGGCAGTCGCCCCGAGAACTTGCACCAAACTATCGACAATGTCAAAAAGCATCGTTAATAACGGTCGCGCCGTTTCCTCTCTCGCTGTAAGGAGAGTATTTACGTCCATTTTGTGCGGCCTTTCTCTCGATGGTATCTGACGCAGGCAATCAGTGCCAGCCCAGTATTTCAGGACCGCTTTGGAATTATGGCGGACTTACTGATGTCATCGGGAAGGGCAATTGCTCCATTCTCATGGAGTGCCACAAGAACATCCTTAACCCAGATGCGGCAAGTGAAGGCCTCCCCTGTTCGTCGAGAAGGGGAGCCATCTGCCGAAATGCTCTGGATGGCCTCTTCCGTTAGTGGCAGGCTCGTGACCGTGGCCACTCGTATTAAGGCGATCAATGTCATGAAATCAGCTGAATCCGCACTTCTCTCTTCGTACGCCCAGTGTCCGAAACTGGAGCTCGCATGGTGGAGGACGGCGTTGCCATCGGAGTCCGTGAGGATCAAGCCCCAGTGCTTTTCCAATCAGCCTATGAAGGAAAACCAGCACGGGACTGTAGAAGAACATACATATTCCCCAGAGATCGGGCGGGTTTTCAGGCTGATGTAGACTAAATTTTTCTCGAGGTTCCCGTTGAGAGCCATTGTGGCAGCTGTGATTTGCTGAGGAGAAAATGGAAAGACAGGACAGTGAACTTGTTGGATGAAAGACGTGAAGTTATTGTGTTACAAGGAGGTTGTTGTCCTTATATACGTATTTTGAGCTGTTGAAAGCAGTCTAGGTAATTCCATTGGTCAGATTAAGCCCTGATGCGAGAAGACTTTGTCCTTCAAATGTGACGCTCCTGAGCCGCGAAAAGAAAGCGTCCAGACGAAGCATTTCATAGCGTTTTATCACAGTGTTGTGCTGAGCGGAGCAGACGACAACATGGCGGACAGCGCGAATGGCTTGGACCAGGCCCTTGCAGCCATTCGAAATTCCAATCTTCGGCATCCAAACAACCAACTGCTTGAATGCTTCCTCCAAGATTCGACAGACCCTACAGCCGCCGCTCGCTATGTGCTGCAAAGATGCTCCGTTGGAGGAGACGTTGCATGTCGATGTCTGCTTCGCCTGGCACAACACTCTGATAGCTAATGAAATGGTAGACGGGCAGTGGGCGATGACGCAGAAGACGATGAATGCCAGTTTTCTGCGATGTGAACTTTTTTTTTTGAAAAAAAAGAATGAAACAAAGAAAAGGAAAAAAGAAACTGTGTAATTAGTATCGTAAATTAAACTGTTGACGTGAATGAGGCTGTATTGTCAGGCAGTGAGTGCCGCGGATGCACTACTTACAGGGATCACGTGCACGCGCGTTGATGCCTAGAGCAGGCGCCCCACCCCAATTCGCGCCTCGCGATTCTGCCTTTCTGCTCGCTTCGGCTTCTGATTCTGCTTCTTCAACGCACAACCGGTTTGCGACGGTGACAACGACAACCATTTCCATGCTGCAACAGTAGGCACTCGACTGTGCCCTCTTGAGCTGCCGCAATGTGGCTGCTCGAGAATGCCGGCGGCGCCTTTCAAGGTGAGCGTTGATCGGCCAGAGTGCCCGTCCGCCCGCTTCGACTTTCTAACACTTCCTTTTCACAGGCCGACGACTGTGGCTGCGCCCGGGCAAGCGCTACCTCTTTGGCCGGACCAGAGCCGAGCGTGAGTTCTCTTGACCTACGTGTGCCACGAGTAACACAGCCCCTCCTGCTGACGTACCGCACAGCCGGCCAGCTCGTCATCTCCGACAAGACCATCTCGCGCAAGCACCTGACCATCGAGGTTGACCGCGTGCGCGACGGCGACGGGCGCGACTGCGGCAGCCGGTCCGTCGTCACGGTCGAGGACCTCGGCACCAAGATCGGCACCGTCGTCAACGGCACGCAGATCCGGGGGCAGAAGTTCGTGCTGCTGCAGGACCGCAACGAGATCAAGATGGGCCACATGGCCGACCTCTTCCGCATCACCTGGTGGCCCGTCGTCTTCAGCCTGTCGTTCAGCTCCAAGGAGCTCCAGGGCGGCGGCGGCGACCCCTGGGCGCCGCTGCGGCGCGACCTCGAGCCGCTCGACGTCAAGTACCTCGCCGAGTACGACATCGCGCGCACGACGCACGCCGTGGCCAAGAAGCGCAACACGCCGCGGGGCCTGCAGGCCCTGATCAACGGCAAGTACATCGTGACGGAGAGTTTTCTCGCGGCGGTGCAAGCGGCCGCCACCGCGGTGCCGGACGGAAACAGTCCCCTCGAAGAGGACTTTGACGGCAGCTGGCCCGACGCCCTCGCGCACCTGCCGCCGCGCGGCGACGAGCCCAGCGACCGGCCCGTGAGCACGTACGGGCCGGACTCGCGGCGCCGCGGCCTCTTCGAGGGCTACACGTTTGTGTTCTACGACCCGAAGCAGTACGAGAACCTGCTGGCGCCCGTTACGAACGGCAAGGGCAAAGCCCTGCTAGGCACGGTCGTGCCCGGCGAGACCGAGGTGGACGACTTTGTGCGCTACGTCAAGGGAGTCGCCGGCGAGAAGGGGCTGGGCGAGTTCGAGGACGGCAGCGCGGGCCGCGGCGTGGTGGTGGTGCGCTACGTTCCCCTCAAGGGCGACCACGTCGCCTGGTTCACGCGGTTCACGACGGCCGTGGCGCTGCGGCTGGACCATCGGCTGATCGACCAGCGCGAGTTCCTAGACGCCATCCTGGCCGTCGAGCCGGGGATGCTGCGGCGGCCGCTGGAGGTGGAGGAGGGGACAGCAGCAGACGAGGCGCCGCGGCCGCCACCGCCGTCGGCGATGGATCTCGACCAAGAGGCGGCGACGGACGAGCCACAGCGGCCACCGCCGCCCGGAAGCCTGTCGCAGGCGTCGTCTTTGAGGCGCGCACGCGCGCGGCGGGGCGTCACGGCGAGCCGCTTCAAGGGCTTCGACGAAGACCTGGACTCGGACGACAAGGGAGACGCCGCCGACGCCGCCATGCCCCAGCCGTCACAGGGGGGCAACAGCGACGACAACATGTTTGTCTCGCAGATGCGGGCGTCCGAGGAGCCCGATGCCGAACCGCAGACGACCACCCGCAGCACGCGACGAAAAAGGGGTGCCGTAGTAGCAGAGGATGACCGCGACGACGACGTCATGGACGACATCGCGCCCACGGCGGCGGCGGTCAAGCGGCGGCGGATCGAGGCCGGCGTCGAGCCGGTGCCCCCGCGGGGCACCCCCGACGTTGACGAGGAGGAGGACGATGAAGATGAAATGATTACTGTGAAAGGAAAAGGACGTGCCCAGACCATCAAGAAGGAAAAAGAAGACGACATCCTCGGCCAGGCCCGCCGCAACCGCGAGGCCGCGGAGAAGCGCGACGCCGACGAGCGCGAGCGCCTCGCCGAGCTGCCCGACGACGGCCTCGACGCCGAGGCGATCCGCCGGCTCACGCTGGTCGAGACCATGGCCGTGCGGTCGCCGCCGAAGACGACGGCGAAAAGCCGCGCCCGCGACCGCGACCAGGACGTCGCCGACGGGCGGTGGGACCCGCAGTGGAACGGGCGGCGCAACTTCAAAAAGTTCCGGCGGCAGGGCGACGTGGTGGGGCGCCCCCCGCAGCGGGTGATCGTGGGGCTGGAGCCGGCCAAGACGAAGGAGTACGGCCTCGGCGACGGGTACTGGCTGGAGGGCGGCGACGAGCCGCAGCACGGGTCGGCGTCGGCGTCGGCGTCCATCCCGATCGCGTCGACGGTGGGGACGACGACTACGACTACATCATCATCAAGAGGAGGACGAGCGGCAGCAGCACATGCCGACGACGCGAGCCTGCTCGCCGAGGACAGCGCCTCGGCGGCTAGTGGTGTACCGGCGTCTGGGCGGCGCGGCGGCGCCGTGTGCAACAGCGCAGGAGGATCATCCTCGCGCGGCGAGAGCGTCGACTCTGGCCTGGTGAACCTCGAGATCTTGGACATTGTCCCCGACACGGAGCCCGAAGACGGTGAGGAAGACGCACACGACCATCCGCCACCGTCCGAGCCCGCGCCCGACCTCCCGCGAACGCGCGCGGGCAAGGTGGGCGCCCGGACGGCGGCCGCGCGCCAGAGCCAGGCCACG
>WNYD01000123.1:0-94755 GCA_021396205.1 Sporothrix brunneoviolacea
CCCCCCCCCCCCCCCCCCCCCCCCCCCCCCCCCCCCCCCCCCCCCCCCCCCCCCCCCCCCCCCCCCCCCCCCCCGGTACACTGCGGTGAGTATTTGGTTTCTCCCCGCAGCAGCAGCTATTTTCGGGGCTTGATTACGTGCGTTTCTTGGTCATCCGTCAGAGAGAGGGAAAGAAACGGCACGCATCGGTCAGAGAAACGCACAGCGCGAGAGACAAGATGCGACGAAAGGAAGAAAGAAAGAAAGAAAGAAAGAATATGCGACGAAGAAACAAGTAATTAAGCGCCGGCCAACCGGGTCAACAGACTTGCCAGGTCAAAGAATGATCATCAGAAAGACCGACAAAGAGCTAGTGTCCCGGAACACAAAGCTTCCGAGAGACAGAGAGAGACGCTTAGCGCAGGCGAGAGAGGCAGGGCAACAGGGCGGGTCTTGGTCAGTGGCCAGCCAGGCCCCTGCGACCTGGTGTCATCATTGAGAGACAGAAGGTCTAGAGGTCTGGTCAGGCCGAACCGCGCTTCTCCCAGCCACATTGTCACCGACTTGTTGTCTGCGGATGGAATGAACCGCAAAGCGGCAGACAAGTGAGATGAGAATGATGCAGTGAGAGTGAAAGGAACTTTAGCGGAATGCGAGAGCCCGGTGGTTTCTAGTTTCTTTTCTTTTCTTTTTTCAAAGGAAAACAACCAAAAGCTACCATCCAAATCAAATGCTTGGTCGAAATTCCTAGACAAAAATCGGTAACCTGGACGCCCGCGAGATCCGCACATTGGTTTTGTTTCGTTTCGATTTGCGCGGGACGATCGGTCTCCTGGGATCGCAGCCAGAAGAAAGAAAAAAATGAGGACACGGCCGCAGTTTACAGCTGTTCCTCCTCCGCCCCCAGCAATCAGCAATCCTCCGTTACAAAGATCCCTGCACCAACCACTGGCCAGCAGCGACAGTTCCGTCTTCCTGACGACCCTGGCCCTGCCGTAATCGACTCTCTCCAGCCAATACCTGCCGCCCGCCTGTGCACTCCCCTGCCACCTGTTTCCAGAGTCTCACGCTCCGCCTGCACCTGCAGCTGCACCGCTCGAGCTCAGCCCCCTGTTAAAAATAATCCTTGGCTGACGACAGAGCTGCGAGCGAATTTCGGCGGGGCCAAGCCACGCGGGAGTGGCCTCTGAGCCAAGAAGAAAGAAGACGGAAAGAAGGAAAATCGAACCGCAAAATAAACTACAGCCAACGCCGGGCCAACGCCAGGCCAGCGCCAGGTCGCCGCCGCGTGAGATTTGGTCCAACAGCGCCTTGGTCTGGGTGACATGGACGGCACCGTACGCTTTTTTTGGATCGTCTATTTTTCTCTCGGGCTAAGCTAAGAAACCTGCGACCTTTGTGGCTTGCTCCCGGATCCCCTTGCATCCGAGCACGGCGAACGGGTGAACTTGACCAACTAATGAACAGCCTGACACACAAAGGACAAAGAGCGACGGCCTGTTATGGAAACACACGGACAAACGCCGCCGTTCCAGCAAACGGGGTACGACCAGCCAGACGGGTAGGGGGGTTCGAGGTGTTTTGACTTGGAGCCGTGCGTCTTGAATACGAATAAGCTCATCATCCTGTTGGCGATCTGCCATTTTGTATTTAAGCTTCGGGTCGTCCCCGTCTTGGCTCTGCATCTCCCTTGTTTTATCCACATCCTCCTTGCAACCTTGTTTCCTTCACATATTCTCTGGATTCACATTCGCTAGCTTTTCGTCTCCAGCAGCTACTTCTTAATTTCATATTCACATACATACAAATAATACCTAGTCTATCTTGACAATGCTGTTCAAGAGCCTCCTATCAACGGCCGCCTCGGCCACCCTTCTCCTCTCCAGCGGTGTCTTTGCTGCTCCGACGCCCTCGCCCTCGCAGCTCCCCGGCGACGGCTTCCCCAACCCCGACGCCACCCAGCTCGAGACCATTGAGCAGACGGCCGACGGCACCCTGTCCAACGCCCCGCCGCCGCCCACGCTGAACAGCAGCAGCATACCCATCTTCCAGCTGATCGACTTCAACGAGAACTTTGAGGTAGCCTTCTTCAACTCGCTCATCTACAACGTCACCAACGACGTCCCGGGCTTCCAGGTGCCCTGGGGCACCGACAAGGCCGCTCTCCTGAACGTCCTCAAAGCTGTCCTTGCTGTAGGTAGCCCTTTGTATTTTGTTTTTATTTTCCTCTTTGTCAAGTCCACCGCTAACTGTCCTCACAGCAAGAAGAGCTGCACGCCATCAATGCTGCCGGCGTCCTCGCACACTTCGGCGGCTTCGTACCCACCCCCTGCGTGTACAAGTTCCCGACCACCGACCTGGCCGGCGCCGTGGCCCTCGCCGAGACCTTCACCTCGCTTGTGCTCGGCACCCTGCAGGACGCGTCCCAGGGCCTGTCCACGAACGGCGACCACGGCCCCGTCCGGGCGGTGGCCTCCGTCATCGGCCAGGAGGGCGAACAGAACGGCTTCTTCCGCAGCCTGCTGAACCGCAAGCCCTCGGAGAAGCCCTTCCTGACCACGTCGGTCGCCGCCTTCGCCTTCTCCGCCCTGCAGGAGTTCGTCGTCTCGTGCCCCTTTGACCTCAACGAGATCCCCATCCCCATCTTCCCCCCCGTCACCGTCGTGTCCGGCAACGGCGGCGCCGACGTGCAGCCCCAGGACCAGCAGCTCACCTTCTCGGCCGACCTGACGGGCGTCGCGGCCGCCGCGCCCTACCTCAACAACCCAACGGCCTGCAGCGACGGCCTGTTCGTCACCTACTTCACGGGCCAGGACCTGCCCATCAGCGAGCCCATCACGGCCGTCGCGTGGTCGGGCAACGTGATCACCTTCCAGGCCGAGTTCCCCTTCAGCGAGTTCATCCTCGAGGGGCTCACCATTGCCGCGCTCACCACGGGCGCGAACTTTACCAACCCGGACGACGTGCCGGCCAAGACCCTTGCGGCGCCGGGTCTCATCCAGGTCAACGACGCCATCCTGTAAAAGGATGGCCTTAATGAGGAGAGAAAGAAGGAAAAGAAAAGTAAACTCTTAATGTTAGACCAATATACATGATGGGTATGACTTAGACGGATACTAGGGAATTTAGGTCTTTTTTTTGATTTTGGGGTGTTAGGTTTTGGGTTTTTTCGGCCTCGCAAAATTAATTTTGCATTTTTGCATCGGGGAGTTTGGTCTGTAGTTTTATTTTTCGGTCTACCTGTTTTCTATTTTCATGTTCGTTTTTTCCTTACCCGTCTTCTTTTTGTACTAAAAACTTACACTCCTTAATGGATACCCTCTGGACACCGGCTCTGGCTCTGTGCTCAGATTCTTCGCATGGTTAGAACACACTCCTTTGACAGAAATGCATCACACGGCGTCAATGTTTTGTTTTGTTTTGTTTTTGCAATCGTTCAAAAGACTTAATTGTTTGCCTGCCGTCGCTGTACTTGAAAACAAATCGTCCACGCCTTAGGTCTGGGGTCTTCTCTGCTCGTGTAAGATGGACACGTCTCTGCTGTATCCAAAAAGGAAAAAAAAAAGAAAAGGGTAATAAATAAAGCAAAACAACAGATCCCTTGATCCAAAAAAGCTTTTCCATGCTGCAGTCCTGCCATCCCATCGTAAAACACCGTGAACTCGGTAAAAGATCCAGAAAAAGGAAAAAACTCCTATGACTTATAACACTATGCCACATTAAAAGAGCATATCTAAATTAACGAGAACGGTAGGGAAAAAAAGAAAAAAAGAAAGAAGAAAAAGAAAAGATAACAGAACAACAGGGGAATAAAACGTTTAGTGTGAACTTCGCGAATGGAAACAAAAGAAAGAAAACAGAACGAAAGGCTGGAGAGTGAAGGCGAGAACGAGAGCGAGACAAAGGAGAGAGAACGCGGAAATACAAACAGAGTCCTGGTTACTAGTCACATCCACCCTGCCCGCGGAAAATCCTCGTCACCTTCTCTTTGCCCTTTAGAATGCGCTTTTGGATGCCCCCCGTCAGCCGACGCGGAAATGTCGACTTCCTGGGCGCGTCGGTGGCGGTCGCCGGCCCACTGTCACTGTCGCCAGCATCCTCGGCCGCGGCGGCGCTGGGACGGACAGCATTGACGGGACTGGCATGACCGGCGGGGTTGGCGGGGCTAGCGGGTCCGGCGGGGCTGGCGGAGGCGACGGGATGGGTCGGGAAGGCGGGGTTGGAAGCGTCCGCGGCATTTTGTTGTTCGAGGCTCTCGTCCAGCAGGGCATCTAACTGGGCTTCGTTGAGTAAGGTGAAGTCCGTATGGCTGCCGACGGGTTCAACGTAGGCGAAGTCCTCGGGCGGGTCCGGCAGCCCAGAAGACATGCCAGGAATGTCAGCCATGCCAAACAGGTCAGGCATGTCAGGCATGTCAGGCATGTCCGTACTGTCTGCCGCCTCGGCATCGCCGTCCGTCGTGCCATCACGGCCACCACTGCCAGAGCTGACCGCGCCAAACACGGCAACCACACTGCTGCCCGCCACGACCCATTCCCCGTTCTGGTTGAACGTCCCCGTCAGGAACTTGACAGGCTTGTTGCCTGCCAGGCCGCTGGACTCGACGGGTTCGTTGCCTGCCGGTCCGCTGTCGGCGATGCCCACTCTGCGCAGCATTGCAGCCAGCTCGTCGTCGACAATGTCGTCGTCCTTGACGCGGGACCGGACGCCGAGGAGGCTGGCCGCGTCCGCGTCGTCCCGGTCGTCGTTGTGCTCTTCGTCTGGATGTTGCTGACGTTTGCGGTTTCTCTTCTTCCTCTGGGTGACGGACCTGGCTTGCTGAGGAGGCCCGCCCACCAGTATCGTGGGCCGCGTGACGATGACTTGGGGAGGGATACCGGCGTCAGCGGTGGTTGCTTCGGCGGCAGCGGCGGCTGCTTCGGCGGCAGCGGCGGCAGCTTCGGCGGCAGCGGCGGCAGCTTCGGCGGCAGCGGCGGCAGCTTCGGCTGCAGCCTCGCGCCGGTCGCTCTCAAGGGCCGCCATAAACGCCGTCTGCAGCACGCTCCAGAACGAGTCGGACGACTCCTTCGAGTCCTTCGGGTCCTTCAAGTCCTCGAGCGACACGGCCATGGCGGGCCCAATGTGCAAATGGTCCGACAGGTTGCTGTTCTTGAAGGCGTAGCCGGCCATGTAGCGCAGGCGGTAGGCCAGCTGGTAGGTGACGTCGTGGCGCCTCTTCTCCAGGTCGTCGGTGAAGATGGTGCCCTCGGGGAGGACCTTTTCGAAGCACAGCGTCTGCTCGAGCAGCATGGCCAGGAAGACCACGAGGTTGCGCGCGCGCATGCTGCCCTGCTTCATGTGATCCTGCATCCTGTTCTTCTCCATGATGTTCTCGACGTAGCGCAGCCCGCGGCACGCGCTGATGGCACGAATCACGTGCAAGTCGGCCTCGAACTCCGGCGTGTAGACGAAGCGCTTCGTCGGGTTGGCCCGCAGCGCGAAGCGGCCCTGCAGCAGGATGCTGGCCTGGTAGAAGGGACTGAATATGGTGTCGTGCTGCATGGCCTGGCTCCAGAAGAACAGGTCGCGGTCGTTGAAGTGCCCACGCTTGTTCTCGGACAGGGCCTCCAGCGCCGGCTTCAGGTCCACGGGCCGGTGCGCGTGCTGTGCCAGAGCCTGGTCGGCCCGGAGGTGGAAGATGCCCTTGTTTGCCAAGATCTTGTTCACCTGCCCCTTCCAGTCATAGAGAAGACCTGTGTTCTGCATTAGCAAGGCCAACCGTGAGACAAGATGAGGGGGTTGAAGGTGGGTGGCTGGGGGAAGGGAAGAGGGATGGGGAAATGTCTGAACCCACATTCGAGATAGATGTTCTGGTCGTCGAAGCGCGATCGGACGCACTCGGGGTACGCGGCCGGCGAATTCTCGCACCGCCCACAAGGGCCGTCTGGGCCTTGGCTGCCCGGCTGGCACTGTGATAGATAAGCGTTAGGAGACCGGCCAGTACACGACAAGAGGAGGAAAGGACGAAAGGACTTGGATCTGACGTACAGTCTTGTGTTGCAGGTAGCAGGAGGTGCAAGCCCGATCTCTAGAACCCCGCGCAGCTTTCTTGGCAGGAGGAGGAGGGCTCTGCTGCTGAGCCGTGTCGGCGGCAGTCTCCGAGCGGCTTCGCTTCCGGACGTTCTGTTCCGTCGGGAACTTGTTCAACATGTTCTCAGGCACCCCTGGGACACACGGACGCATCGGGTGGTCGCCAATGACCGACGCGGGGGCCGAGCTGTACGGCTGCTTGGGATGGATCGTAGATACGGACGACCTCGGCGACGTCGAGTCTAGCGGGTAGCTGTTGTCCGACGTGTTCGTGACGCTCAAGAGACGTGGCGGGGCCAGGTGCGCTTCGTCATAGCCGAACCCCATGTTGTTGTTGCCTGCGTTCTGCTGCCGCTGCTGCCCAAACTGGGGCGTGTAAGGTGCCAAGAAGCGGTCGTTCCAGCTGACAACCTCTTCCACACGTCGCGGAGAGTAGTCGTGCTGGGGTAGATTAACCTCTTCGTCGGCCTGCTGTTGTGTGTTGGGCGAAGCAAAGCTAGCAGGGCTGGGAATGTCATAGTCGCTAGTTATGCCCAGCAACGCGGCGGCGTACTGGTCGTGCGCTATCGATAGCAATGGGGGATCGTTTGGCTGTGTCGACGTCGTCGGCGTGTTTGCGGCTGTCGACAAGGCGGTGGTGGGATGCGCTGCGAAGGCGCCCGTACCAGGCGTGCTCGTAACGGCGGAATCTGGTACCTGCGTGGCAGGGCTCGGCATGGAGAAGAGAAGCGACAGGCCAAAGTCCTCGGGGCTCGTGTTCCAAGACGACCCGGGGCCATTGTTGTACGCACTACGGTCAGCGCTGTGCTGGTGGTCTGGGTTACCCAGGAGAGGCACCGCCGCAGCGCTCTGCGTGCTGTGCCAGGGCCGCGGCCCCATGCGGAAATTCTGGCCGGTGTTGGGTGGTGCCGGGACGGTCCCTTGGCCCTGCTGTTGGGAGAAGCCTGGCTGCTGGTGGCTCGGCGGGTAAGTGCCTGGAAAAGTGTGCTGGTTTGGCATGGCAGCCGCGTTGCCGCCAACGGGACTGTGCTGGCCGAAAGGTGGAACCAGCAAGCCAGCTTGGCTGACCCGGTTGCCTGTGCCGGCGCCGGTGGCCATGTCCACTCCATGGACGTCGGCAGGCATCATATCAGGCATGTCCATATCAGGCATGTCCGCGTCCTGGCCCGGCTGGAACCAGTAGGCTGGTCCGTAGTAGTTTGAAAATTGACCGGAGGGGTTGTTGTTCATGCCATTGTTGCTCATCGTCAGGCCGTTGACAACGCGGACCGAGCCCACTGGGTCGAAAAAAAGGACAGAGCAGGAACGGAGAAGGAAGCAGAAAGGGAGAAAGAAGGCCCGAGCCGAGGAACACGGGCACACGCTCAACAAGTTGACAAAGAGGATAAATACAAAGGAGCGGAAGAGGCGAACAAGAGGCAGGGAGGAGGCGTGACGCGGGCGATGCGAACGGCGAGGATGGAATCGGCAGGGAAAGACGAGGGAGACGAGAAAGACAGAGGAAAGATGGAAGAAAGAACCGGAAAACGACGACGACAAAGACACAATGGTGGCGATGATGCTGAGAGCGTCCGAGATGGGTCGGTCTGCCTCGCGCCCAGCTGCGCCCGAGACCTTCTTTTGTACTTTCGACTCGTGCGGGAGCAGACAGAGAGCCGTGTCGCTGTTGGCTCGTCGCGGGGCGGTGCAGCGGACCAAGGCGCGGTCCCACTTGCCGTTTTCTACCCTAGCGCGGGCTGTCTTAGAATGTAGGCGCCTGCTAAAAACGGCCAGCACGTGATAACGCTAAGTCGAAGTGGTAAGTAGCCGAACGACTGGCCAATAATATCCGTATTTAGCAGCCTCATGTCTCCACCACATCTCCACTCGCGCCCCAGGCCTCCAGCGCCTGGCATTGGGCTCAGTGGGCAGTTTGAGGACGGACCACCCGCATCTGCGCTCACGGCCAACGACTTGCCAGGAGCGGTCGCCTACTTAAACAAGACCAACGGCTCTGTCAAAATCTGGGAATGGCCGTAGGAAGGCGACCGCGCCTGATTGGCGAGGCCACGCTGTTGGGGGCGGTCTGTGCTGGGAGCGCAATGAGGCAGCAGGACTGGACGGGGGATTCTGTCGCCTTCCCAAAATATACCGCAACAACAACCAGGAAGCCGGGACTCGACCCTGGATCTGTGGTGTCGTTGGGACGAAATAGGAATACGGAGTATGCGACAAAGATAAACGAGAGCGAAAACGTGACGATGGAATACACGCAAGACAGGGAAGTCGCGACGCAGCCGGTGGCTGTACATGATAACAGTAGTGGGGCCGCGCCTAGAATTAGCAACGCTCCGCCCCGGGACTAGGGAAGGGAAAACCCTTCTTGGCATCGCTGCCCAGCGCTGTTGGGGAAAGCACAGGGAGACAACTCGTGACCGGGGGAAGGCGCGAACAATGGAACGCTTCCAAAAAGAACAGGGAATTTCAAACACAAGACAGGGAAGAGCGATGACCGAACAGAAGGCGGAAACAACATTCGCTGTTTCCTTGACAGGACCTGGCCAGGCATGTGGGGAAGCTGAGCGCAGTGGCGAATGGCGGGGCGCTGAAGATGAGAGGCAGAAATGGCAAAACTGGACATCGAGCACACAATAGGCAAGACAAGAGAAGAGAATGAGAAATGACAGAAACATCAAATCTATATAGCTGGACCCTCGAGATCTTGCGTTGCAATCCCGAGAGACGGCATTCCGAGGACATTAGACCGTACTAAAAGCTGTGGGTGTGGGCTAAAATAGTTCCAAGCTACATGAGCTACTTTAGGCGAATCATTTTCATTGACAACAAGCCATCCGATATGGTGTAATGGTTAACATCCGACGCTCTCACCGTCGAGCTCGGGGTTCGATTCCCCGTATCGGAGCATACGTGAATATTTTTTTTCGTCTTTTGTCTTTTGTCCTCCTTCCTGATAGATTGAAATCCCGCTACCATGGCGGTATTATTTTTTTCTTTCATCCGGATCTTATTTCCTATTGGATAACTTCACGTTTCCTTCATCGTTTTATTCTATTACTATTTATTTTTTATTTATTTATTTTTTAGAAGCTTCAGGTTTTAATTGACAAGCACTCCGGTAGGATTTAGCTATTCTTTCTCTTCACCCACGCACAGTAACTTAGGCAAGGCTGACACATCTTTGAAGTCATGTCAGTTTTCATTGCAGCTGTGAGCTTCGCGCAACCTAATCTGCCGTCCGAAGTGCTCCGTTTCCGCTGCCGTTATGCACGTCTTTCTCACGACGCTTGGATAACACCTCGCCTGAATCACGTCGGCATATCACCAGCGCGGTCTGCCGTCTTTGTACATCGCACCTTTCCCGGGTCTGGATGGTCCATGAGGTTCGACCACTGGAACTGATGAAACACGCGCCTGCATTAGGCCTCTTCGTTTTCATTCGTGCACCAAGCTGAAGATGGCACACGGGAAGCAGCGGAACTGGGTGGGCTGTGCCCTGAAAACCCCCCTGGAAGACCCAGAGGAGCGGGGTTTCTGGGTCTCCCAATGATTGACGATCAACTTGGTCCAACAGTGAAAGAAACATAAAACGCACCAGAGAAACAAAAAGACGAAGAGAAGAGCAACTACGGAGCACCTGTACGGAGTAATACAACGAAGAAGACGTGCGAGTCCCCACAAAAGATCTGCCGTAGCATGCGCATGGTCAGGAAGCTAGGCTGGTCGTCGCTTTGACCCAATTCCCCCCATTTGTTCCAGAAAGGCAAACACGTTGCCGAGAAGACGACTGCAACTGCACCACGTAGCAAGTACGCGTGTTTTGCCATCATCTTCTCGTCGTCCCAACTGCTCTGCCATGTGCTCCATGACTACCGATGCGCGCAACGTTGGCCCTGTTTCTGCCCAGCAGTCATAAAATAGATCGACAAACAGGAAACCATCCAAACTGTGAATGATATTCCGTTTTCCAGGAAACACATCTTAATACAATGCAATCCAAAAAACCTTGCCAGGGGCACACATGCAGTGTAAACCTTATTTGATTTATGCACTTTGGTGTCCAAATACCGAGAAGCTAATGAATTAGCCGTTATTCAGCAGATGCAGGGCACCACCGTGCCTTTTTGGTAACAATTTGCAAGGGAGGGGGTATTTGTTAACGGAATCAATGTTCGATCTCGCGGTGGGCCAGCTACTTTGAGCGCGGAGAATGCGCTCCTTGAGGCGACCCAGATTGCGGCGCAAGCCATGACGAAGCACCCACCATGATGTGAACGAGATACGACGCAAGATGTCTGATCGCATATTCCCATCGAAGAAATTTAGTCTGCGGTGGAGGGCTGGCACCGTCGGAAGCACCGGCATTGACAGCGAATGCTACCATCCGGCCAGACGACGCCGAGAAGAGGGCAGGCAGCGCTGTTTAGGTGCACAGCAGATTCCGGGACGCAGTGTTTGATTTTGATTTTCATGTCAACCTGAGAACTTGTATTTCTGGTTCCAGTATGTAGGCCCCCTTTTGCCTTTATTCTTGACCCTGTCATTACACTAGGGCGTGGCACAGGCTGCCAAGATCGTCCCGCGCGGAGGCGGATGACGACGACGACTGTACTGTGATGATTCGCCAGAACCGGGGAACCGTAAACGACGGAAACAAACACTCCCACATGGGTACGGAAACAAATAGATTGCATATAGCTTTGCTTCTAACAAGCTTGTATGCATATATATTGTTCCCTTACTCGCTTCATTTGTTCGTCTTATTTTGGTTCCTTTAACCGGTAAGCCCTTTACGTCACTGCTGCCTTATTTTCTTTATAACTGTCGCATCCCTTGCTTCCTTCCTGGCTTCGAGCTTGAAGAATTTTCAAGACACATTTAGACCTCAGCACAAAATGTTCGGAAAATTCACCTCTCCCGCCTTTGCACTGGCAGCATTGCTGTCTCTTTGCGACTTCGCCTGCGCAGACTCGTCCACCGACATCACCTCTGTCCTGATATGCACAAGCAACATCTATGCTGATGGTAAGTTTGAAAGTTTCGTAGAAGACAACGGCTTTAAGGATTGGGCTAACGCAACCGCCCCAGGCTTCATCTATAAGAATACAACTGGAGACGGCACCACGTCGACGAGCCTAGAAGACTTCCCTACCACAGTGACATTCCCTCTCTACAGTACGAGAAACTAACTGCTGTTGCTTTTCCAACCTTGATCCTCTCTTACGCTAACACTCACCTGCCAGTGGCTGTGACAAGCCACTCTAATGGCCCTCTGAACCCCATTCAGCCTGCTCAGGTCACTACCACGCACGACTACCAGGCGCTTGACGAGAACCTCTACATCAACGTGTCCACTGACGCCTTCGGCCCCGTTGGCTTTGTGACCGGGGGTAATACTACGTTGGGCGCCGGCGAGACGACGTGGGGCTTCTACGAAGCCTACGGCTTTTTCATGTGGTACAACTTGCCGGCGGTATCGTCTACTGGTAGCTCTTCTCTCACATCCACATCACCAAGCACCCCTGTGCATATCCAGGGCTTCCAGTGGGTTCCTGTCGAGGGCTACCCCGACCTGACGCAGCTGTACTGGAACCAGACGCAGTACGATCTGGCGGCGACCCAGGGAAGCCGCTCCGGAATCAATGCTGCGACAGCATCGTTCGGCATCTGCTCCAGCGACTCCGAAGCTAACGTGGCGGCTGCATAAAAGGAAAGGAAATAGCCGTTGTTCTTAAGTTATGATAGGACCTAGGATAGACGGGGCACAGTATTTGGTATCTTCAGGAAAGGGGCATATTATTTGACCAGATTTTGACAACAAAATACTGAAAGTGCATGCCCGTTGGTGTAGTTTTTGCGCACCACTGTGATGAGAAAACGCAATTACGACGTCGACAACTATCTTGATGCTGATATGGGTATAATATCTATGCAAGACTATGTAGGTCAGTAGATGCAGACGTGAAATTACGACGAGATTCTTTTGCCCGGGACCCTTTGGCAACGTGCTCACTGAAGAAAAAAGTCTAAACATCTACGCGCAGTGTGCCTGCACCTTAATTAGAGGTAGTGTTTCGATTGAGTTATCTGCACCGCGGCCAAGGCATTACCTTGTGAATCTTAGGTTCGATATAGTGACAGACCTCCCAAACGGTATGGACGGTCGTTTGTCAGTCGCTGCTGGTGTACAGTATGAAAACAATGTGGATACTGTATATGAGACTGTATCGTAGTCCTTTAAAATCCCTTGGCGGTCGACCTCGACGAAGGCTCGAGGACGATTCAGTCTCATATCTTATCTTATACCGTATATCTCATATCTTACTTGCTATTTTAGAATATACTTCTCATCCTCTTTCTAGTGCCACCTAGTCTACAAGTACGCTTGTGATAGCATAATTTTGAATCTCCTCATCTTCTCTCACATATTAGGTAGCAAATAGTAAGCGACAGTCTCTATGTCATATATATATTGCTTAGTGGGTGGATTGGTGATGTCGGTCTGTATCGTGGAAGAAATCGTGGACGTGCCCAAAGGGGGGGGCAATGTTCATGGGGGCCTAAGAAGGCGCCTGCGGGCAGAGCTCTCCCCAGAAGGGCCTACCCAACTGCAGATGCCATCCAGGGAGACCTCCCGCTAAGCCGCCTACCTAAAATATTGACACATTCCCTGCCTCGCACAATTTTCCGCATCTTGATTAATGGTGAGAACAGTTCGGCAATCCTGGCGTCACCGGGTGATAAGGCTGGGGGGAGATGGTGTCGGCCTGTTAGTCGCATATGCCATGGCCGACGACAAAATTACTTGCATCGGCGATCTTGTACGTGACCGCCCGTTGCGCTGGTCTGGACTTGGCGAATAGGGCCGACCCCGTCCCGTCTCGTGTAAATTCGAGGAGGCGCGTGGGCTCTCCCCCGATTTTTATTCGTTCGGTTCGGGTAAGGGGGTGGCGGGCACGGCAGATCAGAGGGAAAACCGTGGCAGCTTCCGCCGACGAGATGCAGTGGCCATCACTTCTCGTCACGCAGTTCCCTATCTGGCGGTCTATGCGGCGGTCTAGAACCACATGCCAGAAAATACACGCCCCAATCAAGGCGGCAGGAAGTCCCGACAGGGAGGGGGTGAGGGGTGGTGCCAGTGCGCCCATGTTCGATGGCTGTCGAGCCACACGGTATGTTGTGCATATAAAGACCACAGCTGCTGCATCTAGTACAGCAGCCTAGGAAAGGGAGCAAAAAACAGCATGTGCACTCACCTTTTCCTTCTCTCCGGGGACTCATAACCTTGATTTTTCCCGTCATGGAACTTGAAGAGGCATCGTCTGCAGCCGCTGAGGCAGCCGACGAGGCCAATGGCGAGCCCCAAACCACGGGCGACCAGAGGATCCAGTTCGCGCCGTCGGTGCGACCAGCCGGGCCGCGACGCCCTCCGCAGCTCGGCGACGATGCGACCCGTCGGGCGTCGAGCAGTGGCTCCGTGCCGCCGGCGCCTCGCGTTGTCTCCGGGAAGGAGAAGGACCAGCGCCAGCGCGAGAAGGATGTCGATATCGATGAGCATCTCATGGCGCACCAGGACGTCGCCGACCGCTACAAGACCCAGATCAACCTGGACAGGCCCGGAGACTCGCACGGCCTGACCAGCCAGCAGGCCGCGGACCTGCTGCGCGAGCACGGCCCCAACGTCCTGACGCCGCCCAAGAAGCGGCACCCGTTTCTCAAGTACCTCGACTACCTCACCAGCCTGTTCAATCTGCTGCTCATCGTCGCCGGGGTGCTGGAGTACATCCTGCTCGGCATTGACTACAAGGACAATTTCCAGAACGCAAGTGTCCTAACAGGCCCCTTGCCCTGCGACGTGCAGCCCGCTAACGTGTCGCGCAGACGTACCTCGGCGCTATCCTCATCATCGTGGCTAACATCAACGCCTTCATCGAGTTCTACCAGGAGCAGAAGTCGCAGGCCCTGCTCGAGTCCTTCATGAACATGATCCCGGCCAAGTGCATGTGCCTGCGCGACGGCAAGCTGGCACAGCTCGAGGCGGCCGCGCTGGTGCCTGGCGACGTCGTCCTCGTGCGCCTCGGCGACAAGACGCCCGCCGACATCCTCGTCTTCGGCGCCTCCGACTGCAAGGTCGACAACTCTTCGCTGACGGGTGAGTCGGAGCCGCAGGAGCGCGGCCGCGACAACGACATGCGCAACCCGCTCGAGGCGACGAACCTCATGTTCAACAGCACGCTGTGCGTGTCGGGCGAGGCCTTTGGCATCGTCGTGCGCACCGGCGACAGGACGGTACTTGGCCAGATCGCCCATCTCACGGCGGGCGAGGAGAAGACCAAGTCGCCGCTGTCGCACGAGATTGAGAACTTTGTGAAGATCATCGCCAGCATCGCCATCGTGACCGCGCTCATCTTCTTCGGCATCGCCTTCCCGGTCAACAACAACCGCGTGTCGCTGGCCATCAACTTCGCCATCGGCATCTTCGTCGCCTGGGTGCCAGAGGGCCTGCCGGCCACCGTCACGATGCTGTTGACTATCGCGGCCAAGCGCATGGCCTCGCAGAACGTGCTCGTCAAGGACCTGAAGGGCGTCGAGACGCTGGGCGCCATCACGCTGCTGGCCACCGACAAGACGGGCACGCTGACGCGCAACCAGATGACCGTGGCCAACATCTGGACGTGCGGCGCGCTGTACGAGGCCTTTGGCCGCGCCGTGCCCGGCAAGGACGTCGCGAGCCCGGACAAGCCGGGAATGCTGGACGTGCTGCACATCTCGGCGCTGTGCTCGCGCGCCAAGTTTGACCGCACCGACGTGCCCATCAAGGAGCGCGAGATCCTCGGCGACGCCACGGAGTCGGGCCTCATCCGCTACGCCGCCGACCAGCTGGGCGCGTACGACGAGCTGGCCACCACGTTCCCCAAGGTGTTTGAGCTGCCGTTCAACTCCGAGACCAAGTGGCACATGAGCATCCACCGCAAGCCCCACGACACGGGCGACCTGACCCTGTACATGAAGGGCGCGCCCGAGCGCGTGCTCCAGCTGTGCAGCCGCATCATGATGGGCGCCGGCGGCGACGAGACGGCGCCGCTGACGGACGCGTACCGCCAGGCCTACAACGAGGCCTACGAGCACATGGCCAGCCGGGGCCATCGCGTGCTGGGCTTTGCCAAGCTGCTGCTGCCGGCGGCCGCGTACCCGGCCGACTACGTCTTTGACAAGAAGGCCAAGAACTACCCGCAGGGCGACTTTGTCTTCGTCGGGCTGGCGTCGCTGCAGGACCCGCCCAAGCACGGCGTGCGCGAGGCCATCGGGCGGTGCCGGGCGGCCGGCGTCAAGGTCATCATGGTGACGGGCGACCACCCTCTGACGGCGGAGGCGATCGGGCGCAAGATCAACCTGATGCTCAGCGAGACCCGGGAGATGGTGGCACGGCGGACGGGGCGCGGCGTGGACGAGGTGCAGAACCACGAGTACAAGGCGGTGGTGGTGCACGGGGACCAGATCGACGGGCTGACCGACGCCGCGTGGGACCAGATCCTGTGGAAGGACGAGATCATCTTCGCGCGCACGAGCCCCAAGCACAAGCTGGAGATCGTGCGGCGCGCGCAGGGCATGGGCCACATCGTGGGCGTGACGGGCGACGGCGTCAACGACTCGCCGGCGCTGAAGAAGGCGGACCTGGGCATCGCGATGAACATGTCGGGCAGCGACGTGTCCAAGGAGGCGGCGAGCATGATCCTCCTGGACGACAACTTTGCGAGCACGGTGCGCGGCATCGAGGAGGGCCGGCTCATCTTTGTGAACCTCAAGAAGAGCATCCAGTACACCATCTCGCACTCGACGCCCGAGGTCATCCCGAACCTGCTGTACGTCATCGTCCCGATCCCGCTGCCGCTGTCGGCCATCCTCATCCTGGTCATCGACCTGGGGTTCGAGCTCCTCGCCGCCCTCTCCTTCGCCTGGGACCCGCCCGAGACCGAGGAGGGCCTGATGAAGCTGCCGCCGCGCAAGCCCGTCACGCCCGAGACGTGCGACATCTTCCGCCGGCGCGCGCTGCGGCGCGCCCGCTCCCGCTTCGACGAGGAGGCCGGCGTGGTCGTCGCGGCGGGTGAGCGCACGCGGGCGCAGAAGGTCGTGCACGCGCTGGCGCAGCCCTTCACGCGCGACTTCTGGGTCGAGAAGTTCGAGCACACGGGCGCCGAGGTGCTCGTCGACGGGCCGCTGCTCAGCTGGGCGTACCTGGAGATCGGCACGATCGAGGCCGTCGGCGCGCTCGTGTCCTTCTTCGTCGTGCTGCAGCGCCGGGGCATCTCGCTGTACGACGCCCGCGTCATGCAGAGGGGGTCGGGCCCGCCGACCAACTACTGGACCAAGGACGCGGAGCCCTACCTCGGCATCGACGGCCCCACCCAGGTCGACATCCTCGCCGAGGCGCAGAGCATGTACTACTGGGCCATCATGACCATGCAGATGTTCAACCTGTTCGCGTGCAAGACGCGCCTGACGCTGCCCTTTGGCCGCTACATGTTTGCCAACCACGCCACCTTCTACTGCATCCTCGCCGGCGCCGCGCTGGCCTCGTTTGTCATCTACGTCCCGGGCGTCGAGGTCGTCTTCGGCACCACCCGCAGCCTGCTCCCGCTGTACTGGCTCGTGCCCATGGCCTTTGGCTGCCTGCTCATCGGGTATGCCACGGTCAGGAAGGTGATTGGCCGCCGCGCCCGGCCCGTCAAGTGGAACCCGGAGATCCAGGGGCTGCAGATGTTCCCCACCATTCGCACCTTTATGACCATGTCGAGCCGGCGGAGCCTCAGCCGGGACCGCGGAAGTGCTAGCGGAGAACGGCCGCGGCGCTCGGTGGGCAACCGGAGCTGACACTGGCTGGGCTGAGTTGGTCTGGGGAGTTCTCTCTTTCTCGTCGCTCTTTTATCTGGGGCTTGCCTTCTACGCGCGGCCCGCATAGTAATTATCTAGCAGTTTTTTTCCTTCCGGTCAGACCTAAGTTGCCCGTACGAGCATGTTCGCCGCAGGCGCGTACACCGAAGGCAACTAGGTGGGCCACTTTGGCGCCGAATCTTGAAATAGATGCAGTTAGCTACCCGACCTTCCCCGCATGGACACGAGTAATATCTCGTGAAATGCGGTAAACAGAGGGGAGGTGGAAATGGGTGGGCAGTGCTTGGCACCTTTTGAAATCACACACTTGTCGCCAGCACGGCGTGGTCGGTCCGTAGTCCTCGCTCTCGGTGACTTTTGTGGCATTGTTTGCTTTTGATCACGATTCTCGATGCAACGATGCCACAGATGAAGTGACAGGATGCACAATGGAAGTGGATGAATGCGGAGGCGATGCTGTACTTTGGCCCGATTTCTCCGCACAGGATCTGCAACGCACGAATCACCATCCCAATCCTTGGTTAACTCAAGTCCCTGAAAAGCCAAAGGCTAGCTTCAACACCCTAAGATAAAACTTCGCTCTGTGTAGTTTGTAGACGTGACTGCCCATACGTCCTCCAGCCGGGTGTTGCAGTGTTATACATTCGATACCTATACGACCATTGCAAGGATGAGCTGCAGCTGCTGTGCCGCAATGCCATGGCTGTCTCGGTGGACAAGACCATTGGCACCGTGCTCAGCCGCGACGATCTTGTGGAAGACGGCACCATTACAACAGTTGGCCCAGGCCTTGTCCTGCCACGGCAGCCAAGGATGTTGAAGAGATCGATTCCACCAATACGATTCAATCACCTAGCTTTGTGGACATGCATCAGAATATGTGGCAGATACAGCTGCGTACCATTGCTGACACCCAGACAGACTACATCGTCGGGGTTGGCTCCAGTCCTCTTATAACCGTGCCCGTCCTTCGCTCGCCGCACCCACCGTATCCAGTCGTCCTGGCCATCTGCTGCCCGTCCATCTCAAGAGCATTCATCCTTCCACCAATCGTAAGCCGATCCTTAAAATAAATAATACGGCCAGCTCAACCGTAAAGAATATGTGGAGACAGATGATGTTGGAACTCGACAATCGAAGGTTCGTGTGCAACTAACTTGAAACCACGCAGCTGCAGATCCCATTGGCCGTGCTCAGAAACCCCGACGATACGGCCTTCTATTCTTCGTGCACGTACGGGGTTCCTATGTACCTGTTCGGACGGCTGTTAGTGTCCGGAGAAAACGCGGGGAAGCCACGCAAGCTAATGCAGCCATATCCAGCCGGTAGAGCCGGATCATCATCCAGACCACGTCCCCGCATCGGCCGACCATACCGTGCTGACCAACAACCTCCGTCTGCAGGACAAATTAGGGCTACGTATTGTACATATGTGTAGGACCGAGACTGGCCGCTTCAAGCTGGCCTGCGTGCTCATGCCTACGCACACATACTATGCTTGACGTCGTTATCAGGGCAGTCAACAACTGACTCGGGCTATGTTCTTCCCCCCCCCCCCTTTTTTCTTCCAAAACAAGCATCGTCGTGTTCATAGCTGCATCTAGTTTTCCGAGCTCTCTATAAATCCTGAAGCTACCTAAGCCGTGTGGAACATGCCCAGTCCGTCCTCGACCCCGCTGTCTCTTGGATTGCGGTTCCGCAGCCAAGATATATATCAGGAGTGTCAAAGTGTCAGAGTCGTGTCGCTAACCAAACATATAATCACCTGCCATCGATGTATGCCGGCCCATTGGTGCCCGCGCTTCCTGCGACGAGGGGGCGGTGCGTCGATGCGACGACAGAAAGGACAAAACTCGGGATTGACTTGGAATCCAGTTTGTGCACATCGGGACAACGCTGCCGGCCGTCCATGCTCCCCGCTCGCGGGACAGCACTCGCCCGATACCGAACGGCAGATTTCGTGCGCACAGTCCTGCCGCCGACATGTACCACCTCTGGCCGGACTACAGCAGGCGAGTGCGTGTGCGCGCAGGCGTGAGCGCGTACCAGAGCTTGCTTTCTACTTATGTGTACTATCTCTGTCCACGATATTGCAGCGTAATACTCACAAAACGTCGTTGGAAGGACGGCGGAAACGAGACGAGCAGACGGTAGATGGGGATTTTCCGTGTAGGTGAGGCCAGCAGGTTAACTGTGTGAAGAAATATGTGTAGAGATATGTGTAAAGATACGTGTATAAATACGCCGCTTCCTTTCCGTTGTCCGCCTAACTCGCTTGCTTTTGTCCTCACATATAGCTGGCTCTATCAGGACTTGACAGGCTTGACTTTGACGCATTTATTTTTTCCTTGTATACTTGTTTTAAAAAAACCAACCTGGGAAAAAAAGACAGCTGCCCAGCATGAGTCTTCCGGACGAATACGATATAATCGTATGCGGTGGTGGCAGCTGTGGCTGTGTGGTTGCTGGACGGTGAGCACCTTATCAGCACAAAACAGCACATCTCCCCTTACAGCATGTAGAGGCTGACCGTACATGCACATTAGGCTGGCGAACCTGGACCACAATCTCAAGGTCCTGCTGATTGAGGCGGGCGAGAGCAACCTCAACAACCCGTGGGTGTTCCGACCCGGAATCTACCCGCGCAACATGAAGTTGGACTCGAAGACGGCTTCGTTCTACGAGTCGCGCCCGTCCAAGTGGCTTGCTGGCCGCAAGGCTGTCGTTCCCTGTGCTCACATCCTCGGGGGCGGCTCGTCCATCAACTTTATGATGTACACGCGCGCCTCAGCCTCGGACTACGACGACTTCCAGGCCAAGGGCTGGACTACCGAGGAGCTGCTGCCGCTCATGAAGAAGCACGAGACGTACCAGCGGCCGTCGCACAACAGGGACTTGCACGGCTTCGAGGGCCCCATCAAGGTCTCCTTTGGGAACTACACGTACCCCATCAAAGACGACTTCCTGCGGGCGTCCGAGTCCCAGGGCATCCCCGTCGTCGACGATCTGCAGGACCTCACGACGGGCCACGGCGCCGAGCACTGGCTCAAGTGGATCAACCGCGACACCGGCCGCCGCAGCGACAGCGCCCACGCCTACATCCACGCCACGCGCGCCGTCCACTCCAACCTGTACCTGGCGGTCAACACCAAGGTCGACAAAGTACTTATCGACGACACTGGCCGCGCGTATGGCGTGCAGACGGTGCCCACGAAGGCCGTGAACCCAGCGGGTGTCAAGCCGCGCATCTTCAAGGCGCGCAAGCAGATTGTCGTGTCCGGCGGCACGCTCTCGTCGCCGCTGATTCTTCAGCGCTCTGGCATCGGCAACCCGACGAAGCTGCGGGCTGCCGGTGTTGAGCCGGTGGTCGACCTTCCCGGTGTCGGGCTCAATTTCCAGGACCACTACCTCACCTTCTCCGTCTTCCGAGCCAAGGCCGATGTGGAGAGCTTCGACGATTTTGTTCGAGGAGACCCTGAGACACAGAAGAGTAAGCAGTCAGATGTACATCAGATGGAGAGACAAAAGTTGAGGAAAAAAGGAAAAATAGCAGAACTTTGGGTTCCTTCAGTAAACTAAATTGCGTGTTTCAACAGAGGTCTTTGACGAATGGAACCTGAAGGGGACCGGCCCTCTGGCTACCAACGGCATCGACGCGGGCGTCAAGATCCGGCCCACCCCGGAGGAGCTCGAACAGATGGAGAAGTGGCCGACTCCGCATTTCAAGGACGGCTGGGAATCGTACTTCAAGAACAAGCCCGACAAGCCGGTCATGCACTACAGCGTCATCTCAGGCTGGTTCGGAGACCACATGCTCATGCCGCCCGGCAAGTTCTTCACCATGTTCCACTTCCTCGAGTACCCCTTCTCCCGCGGCAGCACCCACATCACGAGCGCCGACCCGTATGCCGTGCCTGACTTCGACTGCGGCTTCATGAACGACGAGCGCGATATGGCTCCCATGGTCTGGGGCTACATCAAGTCCCGCGAGACGGCCCGGCGCATGGATGCCTACGCCGGCGAGGTGGAGAATATGGTAAGGGTTTTGGTTTTATGCCGTGGAATCTTCCACCCCCTCCCTCCCCCCCATTTATATACGTCCTAGTTTCCTGACTCGAACTCCCGTTGGCAGCACCCGTTCTTCGACTACGACTCGCCCGCTCGTACCCACGACCTCGACCTGGCCACCACCAAGGCCTACGCCCTGCCGGGCAACCTGACGGCCGGAATTGGCCACGGAAGCTGGTCGAGCCCGCTGCCGGACGCTGACAAGAAGCCCGAGCTCAACACGCTGACGTCGAACCGCGTCGATCTGCGCAAGGATCTGCCGTATGGCACGCGCGACATCGAGGCTGTCGAGGAGTGGGTCAAGCGGCACGTCGAGAGCACGTGGCACAGCTTGGGCACCTGCTCCATGGCGCCGCGCGAGGGCAACAGCATCGTGAAGCACGGCGTCCTCGACGAGCGCCTGAATGTGCACGGCGTCAAGGGTCTCAAGGTGGCTGACCTGAGCATCTGTCCCGACAATGTCGGCTGCAACACGTACTCCACGGCTCTGCTGATCGGCGAGAAGGCCGCTGTTCTCGTGGCCGAAGATCTTGGCTACTCGGGCTCCGACCTGGACATGACCGTCCCGACGTACCATGCGCCGGGCGAGCTCCGTCTCTCCTACCGCCTGTAAGGGGGAAAGAATCTGTAGTGCACGTTTATCCCAATGCTGTGTCTTTGCCGTGGTTATACGACGTGTGTTTCCTAGTCCCAGATTGCCAAAATTAAAGTTTGTTGTGCTCGCTCTCAAGTCATTACGGTGCTTCAACAGGCGACTAAAACAAAGGGCAGAAGTATTATAACTTGACCTAGGCCTTCTTTTATGACATATTCCGCAATCGGATTTAATTCTTATTCGCAACGGAGCCAAGATTTGCTTTTCCTTTTCTTCTTAGTGTGGCTGTTAGCCAAGATACATCGCCCGTCGGCAACATGGCCTAGCGGCGTACAGATTGCCGACCGAAGGCCGACTAAAAGGACATTGTACCGAGCCTTATCTTGTCCTTTTAAAACAGGAAAAAATAATCAAGGCCATGCTATCTGGCAACCTGGCCATGAATACGACAGTGGGAAATAAATAACGAAACCGGTAGCTAGGAGGGTGTTTTTCTCCCCGGAAAAGTCTTGGTAACGATCAGATGTACCAGATCGCTGGTGTCACGTGGGGCCCCATCAACCGTCAAAGGGACATGATCCCGACCGATCCGCACTGCCGTCCTCTTCACACTTCCTGCCGAGTTCCACGTCTATTTCGTCCACAATGGACTCAGACGCCGCTGCACGCAGACGAAGACGCCGCCGTGTTGCCGATGAAAACCGCAAACGTGCCACGAGAGCGTGCGTGGATGGCCACCCACCCCCCCCCCCCCCCTTTTTCGCGGCGGTCTGCATATGATTTACCTGGTCGTGATACGCCCTAGACTCGTGGCCCGCTGACTTACTGATCTAGATGCGAGCTGTGCAAGGCGCGCAAGAGCAAGTGCATCGAGTCGATCCCTGGTTGCTGTCAGAGATGCTCGAAACACAGTCTGCCATGCCGATTTCCCAAGTAAGCATGCCACCTGCCAGGCCAGAGCAAATGCATGGGGTATGAGCCGAACGAGACTGACTATTCCCTCCAGAGAGCGGTCACCTTCCATACAGACGGAGGACTCGGGGCCATCCCGACTGCAAGACGCGTCTGCGGCAGCTAACTCCACAAAGACCCCGGAGGAGGTGATACCCCCGGAGGGGGCCGTCTCCATAGACGCCAGTAAGGACAGCGGAGGTGGGGGAATGAACCCATGAATCCGTATACCCGCGGACCGTTCTAGTAGGTTTCGTGATGACTTACGTTATGCCGGCGGCGACGCATGGATTAGTGCGGACCGAAACAATCATGTGGCCCCAGTTCCTAGCAAAACTGCGGCAGGCCTTTGCCGTGGACCAGCGGACACCCTCCCGTGACGTGATCGACATGGTGGCCATGCAAACGGTCCGTCCCCCTCCGCTGCTTTCAGTTTTTAAGTCCAGCTGGTGGAGGTGCAGTTGGTTAACCAACAGGGCAGCAAATCGCACGGCCCGCAAGCCTCCAGCCGCTGGAGCTGGCCCGCCTTCGGGCCGCGCTGGACGTCTTCCCGCCACGGGCCGTGGCCGACTTCCTCCTGTCGGTCTGCTTCCGGCACGGCGTGGACAACTTTTTCTATTTTGACCAGGCCCAGCTCCTGGACGACATGAATGAATTCTACACAGACACGGCCTCGCCACTGCACACCGACGCCAGCTTTGTCTGCCTGGCTCTCGCCGTCCTGGCCCTCGCCAGCCAGTGGACGGGGCTGGAGCGGCCGCCGGAAGACGAAGACGCCGATAACGTCGTCCTTGCGGACCACGCCGACCTCGGACGCCCGTTCTACGACCATGCCCGGAGCCTAGTGCCCGACATCCTCGAACGTCACTGTCTGCGGTCGATCGAGGCGCTCTTTGTACTCGCCGTCTATGCATGTCCGTCGAGGAGCGCGCGGTCCTGCTTCATCGACCTAGGCCTGGCCTTGCGCATGGCCACGGCTTCTGACCTCCACATCGAGACAGAAAGCAGCCTGGTTAGGGACGACCGCGAGCGCGAAGTCCGCCGCCGCCTCTGGTGGTCGCTCTATGCAGTAGAACGGTGAGCACCCTCATTTCTCCTCTTGGTTCCTCATCTGACCTGGTTGACTGAATGCACACAGCTGCGCCACAGTCAAATTGAACCGACCCCGTACTGTGGATGCTGCCATCTGCAAGGTGCCCCCGCCGGCGCCCATGCCCGAGCTGGATAAAGGGCAACCCTTTGACAACATCCAGCTCCAGATAGCATACATGCGGCTGATCCTTATCCTCGACAAAGTCGCCGATCCTAGGTAAGGGAATAGGACAAGGCTTGCCTATCGTCCCACCCATAACTTTTCTGTGTACGCTGCTGCTGCTGCCGCTATCCATGCCGGAGGCTAACCACAGGCGGACTTCACGGACAGAGAATGGCTGTTGGACGTATCCCAGCCCACAAGGACAGCAGACGACGAGAACCGGCTCCGGCGGTGGAAGAGCGCGCTGCCGGACGAGTTCAAGCAGCTGGAGAACGTCCACCCGCGCGACGCCAAGTACCGCGCTGTGTTCCACCTCTACCTCAACTACTACTTTGCGTGGATCGTGCTGGGTAAGGTCTCGCTCGTGTCGCTGACGCAGGCCACGGTACGGTACCACTTGCGACACGAGGAGGAGGGAGGGCAGTCGCCGCAGTCGCCGCAGCCGCTGCGGCCGGCGATGCGCGTGGACCCCTCCGTGGACCCCCTCGCGCGGTCCTGCGCCAAGGCGGCCACCAAGGTGCTGCGGCTCTTCGAGCACCTGGCGCGCACCCGCAACCTAGTGCGTTTCTCCTTTACTGACTTCCAGGGCTGCTGCATTGCGACAACAATCACGCTGGTGGCGGGGATGCTGGAACGCGACGCGGGCTACGACGCGCGGGTCGCGTTTGGCCTGGGCTGTTTACGGTTCATGGCCCACGGTAACCCGACGGCGTCGATGTCGATGCGGTTTGTGCAGGCGTTCCAGTCCATCTCGGACGACGCGTACCGGCAGCTGCAGCGGTCGTCGTCGTACAGGCACGCGTTCCAGGCCAGCCCCGGACCCGCCCCGAACGGCGGCACGCCCGGCTCTGGTGCGGAGGGCGAGTCTGCAGCGGAGCAGTATCGCGCATGGGCGCAGTGGCTGGGCGAGCAGGGCAGCACGCCACGACAAGCGCAGCAGCCGCAGCCGCAGCCGCAGCCGCAACAGCAGCAGCAGCAGTGCCGACAACAATATCAACGGCAGCCGACGGTTGTCGCTTGGCCGGCCCCCTCGCTGGTCGTCGGCGACAGCCCAGATAACCTGCTGGGATGGGCCCCAGCCGAGGCACAACATCTGCTGCCTCCTTTTCCGCAGCAGTATGCTCTGCCTGTTTTGGGCGGAGGTGCACCAAATTTGGACGACATAGGGACGGCGGCGGACACCGACTTTCTCTCGACGCCCCTAGACGAGGAACAGATGTGTCTGCTCGGCTTGACGAGCATGGACCTGCTAGGAGGCTACAGCAGTGCGGAGTTGGAAGCGAGTCCTGTGTAATAGAGAAAGGAAGCGCCGCATTGCCAGAGAGACAGTATTTTCTCACATATCTCAAGTCTGCCGAATTATGTATACAAATTGACACTTGTTTTGATTTCTCATACTAAGTTGGTGCCCCCTGGGTGCATCTATTCGCTGGAACCCTAGACACCGGTACGCCATCTAGCCGCGATGCTACCCTCCTCTTGCCCCCCTCACGCTCTGGCTCTCCCATTCTGGCTCTCTTGCTACCGGATGGGAATCGCTGCGTCGACCGGCAACGCGCTCCACTGGCTTTTGTACACCCGCCCTTCCTTGAGCACGGCCAGCACCCCCGTCTCCGGATCGTCCAGCACGGTGATATTCTCCAGAGGGTTCGCCTTCAACACCAGCACGTCCGCCACGAACCCGGCTTGCACCTGTCCCAGCCGGTCCCCCCACCCCACCATCTGCGCCGGGTTCACCGTCGCGCTCCGCAGGATCTCCAAGGGCGACAGCACCTGCGCCCGCAGCGCGAACTCGTGCGACTGCGCCGTCACCAGCGGGCCCAGCAGGTCGCTACCGTAGCAGAGCGTCACCCCGGCATCGGCCGCCACCCGCAGCGCGTTCAGGCCCGCCGCCAGCACCTGTTTGTTCTTGGCCTGCAGCGCCGGCGGCAGGAACCGCTTCCAGCGCGCGGCACCCATCTCGGCGTACGTGATGAGCGTGGGCGTCAGGTAGACGCCGAGCTCGGCCATGCGCCGGGCCGTGGGCGCGTCGACAAAGTTGCCGTGCTCGATGCCGCGCACGCCGTTCTCGATGCAGTGGAGGATGCCGGCTGCCGTGTAAGTGTGGGCGGTCACGAGGCGGCCGGCGTTGCGGGCGCAATCGGTGATGGCGGCGATCTCGGCGGCCGTGAACTGCAGGTGCTCGAGCTGGTCGGTGAGCGAGGCGACGCCACCGGCGCCCATGATCTTGATGAAGTCGGCGCCGCGGCGGATGTTGTCGCGCACGGCGGCCATGCACTGGGGCACGCCGTTGACGATCGCGGCGAGCTCGTTGCCGGCGCAGCAGTCGTAGCTGTCGGGCGCGGGCGCGTGCGCCGTTCGGTGGTCACCGTGGCCGCCCGTCTGGGAGAGCGCGTGGCCGGCAATGAAGAGGCGCGGGCCGGCGACGACGCCGTCGGCGATGGCCTCCTTGAGGGCGAGATGGGCGCCGCCGCAGTCGCGCACGCTCGTGAAGCCCCGGTTCAGCATCATGGCGGCGACGTAGGGCTGGCGCAGCATGGAGACGTCGTGGGGGGTGGTGGCGAGCTGCGCGAGGTCGGCGACGCCCGGCGTGGCGCACAGGTGCACGTGGGCATCGAAGAGACCGGGGCAGAGGTAGTAGCGGCCCTCAAAATCGACCGTCTTGTAGGACGGCGGCAGGTCGGAAGGTGCGGTGGCCGACACAGACTCGATTTTGCCCTGGCGGAGCATCACGTACATGTTCTCGGCCACGGTGCCAGCCACCACGTCGACGACATTGGCGTTGATGAAAAGAAAACTCTGCGGCGCGTCACGCAGCCATGGCTTAAGTACAGTGGCCGGAACTTCAGTTTGAGTCATCTTGTTGTTTATTGTTTTCGGGTCTCTCTTAAGGTGGGGAGACGTGGATATTCGGAAGAAGAGATAACAAGCGAGCTACCTAGATTGATTGCAAAGAGCTTGTGAATCTGCTGTTGTCTGCGCTGGGGTATTTCAGCTTAGTCGATGTGCATATGGTTATCATATTAGCCGGGGCGAGATCGAGATGCCGAGGCTGGAGAGAGGAGGAGGTTTATCTTAAAGCTATTCGCTGTTCGAGAAACAAGTAGACGACCTGATATGAATGAATCCAACTGTCAGGTTTCTCTTATAAGTTGCTAGCAGCAAAAGTTGCTGTGGGATAACAACGGGGTGACATGTTCCCGAGCCCACCCATCGGATCGATGGCCTCCGATCGGCAGCCCGGTTGCCGTAGCGCCGGATCCCCGCAAAAGAAGAGGAGAGATGATATCAAGGAAACATTCAGATATCTAACAACAGGGGTAAAGAGAGATAACCAATGCCGCGGCTGGCCGAATCCAGCTATGCTGCACAGAATGGGGCAGTAGCTACAGAGTCCAATGCATCATGTGTCTTACTCGTATATAACAGGTAGAGCCTTGCCTCAACGAGAGATGAGGAGCCGGAGTAGATCGACAAACGCACAACCAAGGAACAACTAGCTGCAGAAAATATCACGGAATACGGATTAATCAACATGGCTGCAGTGATCGATAGCAATGCGGTCGGGCAGATCAAGAAGCCCCTTGTTGCGGAGGACGCGGAGAAGCTGGACAGATGTGTGTCTCTGAAGACGGCCGATGTTGTGGTTGCCGTCGACGAGACATACACACCTGAGGAGGAGAGGCAGCTGGTGCGCAAAATTGACATGGTTCTGATGCCTTTTGTACGTGTTTCTTTGCTTTCCTCTTTCTCGGTGTATGTGCTATCTCACCTACTGACCATCCCCCAGATGTGCTTCGTCTTCTTCCTGCAGTACCTCGACAAGCAGGCCATCAGCTACGCGGCCGTCTTCGGCATGATCCAGGACCTGCACCTCACCTCGGCGTCGCAATACTCGTGGGCCGGCTCTATTTTTTATTTCGGCCAACTGGTCTCTGAATATCCCTGCGTCTACCTCATGAGCCGCTTGCCCTTGGCCAAGTTTGTCGGCGCCACTATCGTCGTCTGGGGCATCGTCTGCACCTGTCTGGCCGTACCTAGTAGTTGGGGCAGCTTCGCCGCGGTGCGCTTTCTGCTCGGTCTCAGCGAGGGCGCCGTGTCGCCGGCCTTTGTCACGCTCACGGCCATCTGGTACCGCAAGTCGGAGCACACCACGCGCACCGCCCTCTGGATCACCATGAACGGCCTCGCCCAGGTCCTCGGCTGCCTGCTGATGTACGGCATCGGCAAGAATGCGCACCACCTGGCCATCGCCGCCTGGCGCGTTCTCTTTATCATCTGTGGCACCATCACGATCGGTGCCGGCGTGCTCTTCTACTTCTTCATGCCCAGCGGCCCCCGCGACGCCTGGTTCCTCAGCCCGCGTGAGCGTACCGTGCTGTCGCTGCGCATGGCGCGCGACCACGAGGGCGGCGACAAGACCAGCTTCAGCGTGGCACAGCTGCGCGAGACGATGCTAGACCCCAAGGCGTGGTGCGTCTTCTGGTTCGGCGTGCTAGTCACCATGCAGTCGCCGGTGTTGGCGTTTGCTAGCCTAGTCATCAGCGAGATCGGCTACTCGTCGTTGGACACGATGCTGTACCTGGCGCCCTCGGGTGCCGTGCAGATGACAATGCTGTGGATCGGCGTCGTCCTCTGCGTCGTATTCCCGCGGCAGCGGACGCTGATGATCCTCGTCCTGATCATCCCGCCGCTGATCGGGAACATTTTTTTGCTGAAGCTGAGTATCAACGCCCGCTGGGGTATTATCGTGGCGTCCTGGATTGTGAGCATCTTTGCGATCTTTCGTTCTACCACAACTGGTATATCGTGCAACTAACCGTCTCTTTACAGGCCTCCTGCATCACCGCACCCATGTCCATCCTCCTCTCGCTCTTTGCGTCCAATGTCAAGGGCAATACCAAGCGCGCCGTGGTCAACGTCATGTTCTTTATCGGGTACTGCGCCGGCTGCATCGCGTCGCCCCAACTCTGGACCAAGGCCCCCCGCTATCGCGCGGGCGTCATCTGTGCCATCGTGACATGGTGTGTGCTCTTTGCCGCCGTCGTGGCCTACCGCTTCATCTGTACGAGGGATAACGCGCAGCGGGACAAAGCAGGCTACCATGAGGACGTGCAACCCGTCGTGCTTGACAGCAACGGGCAGCCCAAGTCGGACCTGACAGATAGGGAGGACAAGGGCTTTCGGTATAGCTTGTAAATGACGCGTGGTTTGGATGGAGGTCTATCTTTCTAGTGCCCGCATGGATCATGAATCTGCGCATCCTCAAATGCCACGAGCGATTCAACCCCGACCCAATATGTGTGCATGCTAGTCATCACAATAATAAGATGGATCTAGTTTATGTCACAAAATTAGATCTGATTTTCCTTCGATTTGCTATCCATAGTTGCACTACAGCCTCAATCCTTCACCCGAAGACCTAGCCCAGCCCAGTCCATCGGCTCGTCTCCCCGCAGCCGGCGCCACCGGTCGGTCGACCGCAGCAGCCCGTCGCAGCCGTCGCGAAGGAGCCACCCCCATTTCCGTGCAAACCCCTCCTCCACCTCCCACGAATCGACGAGCCAGGGGTCGCCCCAGACGACTACGCCTGTTCGTTCGTTCCTAGTATAGGCATTGTCCTCCGCACTATCCACGGTGTCGTCCACGGTATTGCCGGTCCGAGGCAGGCGGGCATACGGCTCGCCGTCGCTCTGCCACGACTTGTTTCCGATGAAACCGAGCACGTCCACGTACAGCTCGCACTCATCAAAGGCTTCGTGCGCACGTAGGACGGTATCGCGAAGTGCAGGCAACGGAAACAGGTCGATCCAGGGCGCGTGCAGCGTCGTCTGCTGAAGCACGGTCGGCGCGAGCAGCGGCGGCACCGCAGCGGGTAGCGGCAAGGCGGACAGGACGCGCGTGTCGCACTCATCGAGGTCGGTCGTGCAGGTAAAAATGTGGCGCTGACCGAGGCTCAGCATGTTAGCCAGGAGGGCGCGGTAGACGTTGAGCTGAACGAGGTGGATGAGATGGTCGGCGGAGAGGGGGAAGCGAAGATCGGCACCGTGACGGCGGTGAACGGTGATTTCCACGGCTGTCTTTGGCGACGATGAAGATGAATCTTCTGAGCTATTTTTGGCGTTCCTCGTCACGTCCATGGGCTGCATCCAGCACGGCACAGCTGCAACTTGGTGGCCGCGCTGGATGTCGGCCAACATGGACCGCAGCGGCGTCGACTTTTCGGGAGCCTGTCGGCGCCCTAGGCCATGAGTAAGTAAATACTGAGGTGTTTACCTGTCCACAGGATGGCCGTCGTGATCCCTATGTCTTACGTCGTGCTCTCTGGTTTAATTTGTTCTGGAGCTTCCTCCGCGCCGCACGATCAGAGATCCCCGTCCAGTCATCATTTTGATCAAGCGCCTGCAGTGCGTAGGGATCGGATCTATTAACACTTGGGACAGTCCTAAAAAAAACACAATTACCTCGGCGAGTCGGTTGTCTGCCCCTTTTTCAGAATGTCGAATGGGTGCCATCTTTTCCGAGCGACTCCAATAGCTGCATTTGCAAATGGTTAAGAAACGAAGGACACAGGAATTTCCCCTCCAACTCGCAGTTGTTTCATGTAATCACGGCAGTTGCTGACGCCTTAAACTCTTCTGGGCGACCGCGCCGCCGGGGGTTTCTAATAGGCTGGTGCCGAATCCTTCCCACGTTATCCCTAAATCTCCGCCCGTGGACGATATGATGCAAGCTGCTGACACGCTAAACCTGTTTTGGGTCTTACGGACATCGATGGACGATCGAGAACAAAGACATGGAGCACAGAGCATCAAGTAGACAAGCCAAATATCCCGACATGTGTTTACTCGTTGCACATTCTGACACTCTAAGCCGGGTTTAAATGGGCGGCCTTAAAAGTCCCCCGTATGAGAATCTTCTCCCCGTAGGCGTATAAAGCTGGCCGGTCAGCCGTTCTCTTCCTTCCGCCGCAATGTCCACCGCAGACTATACCGACTACCTCTGTTGCAATTTTGTCGATAAACACTGATCTACTGTATATATTCGCTTCGCAAATGGCCACCAAAAAGACCGTTCTTGTCACCGGCTGCAGTGCCGGCGGCATCGGCTACGCCCTCGCCGAGCAGTTCCAGAAGCAGGGCCTCACCGTCTTTGCCACCGCCCGGAGCGTGTCCAAGATGGCCGGCCTTGAGGGCCTCACCGGTGTCACCCTGATCCCACTGGACGTCACGTCAACAGCATCTGTGGAAGCTGCCGTGTCCGACGTGACGAAGCGCACCGGGGGCACGCTCGACTACCTGGTCAACAACGCCGGCCAGTCGGGCTATATGCCGGCACTAGACCAGGACATCGACGCCGCCAAGCGCTTGTTCGAGGTCAACTTCTGGGGCGTGCTGCGGACGATCCAGGCGTTTGCGCCGCTGCTGATAGCTGCCAAGGGCACCATTGTGAACGTCGGATCAATCAACGCAATTGTGCATCCTCCGTTTTGCGGTGAGAAGCTTTCCCTCCAGCGTCGATTTCTGTCTTGTCCCCCCTTCTCACTGAATAGCCGTGTACAATGCGTCCAAAGCATCCATCCACAGCCTTGACGAGACCTTGCGCATGGAGCTGAAGCCGCTGGACGTCAAGGTCCTGACGGTCGTCACGGGCACCATCCGCACCAACATCCAGAGCAACGTGGCCAAGGTGGCGCTGCCGGCCGGCTCGCGCTACCACGCGGCCCAGGCGTACTTCGACAAGATGTACGAGGGCACGGCGCATCCCAACACGATGGAGCCCGGCACCTACGCGCAGCAAGTGGTCGCCGATGTGCTCGGCGGCGTGACCGGCAAGACGTGGCGAGGCGCCAACGCCAGCACTGCGCGCTACGCGGCCTCCTGTCTGCCGCAGTCAATAAAGGTAAGAAACTGCCGATACAACTTACGTTTATTTATTTCGCGCATCGCGACCTGACTCGGATCTAGGACAAAATATTGACAAATGAGACCAACTTGGACCAAGTGGGCCGCCGGTGAGGGGAAATGGATTATGTGTTGGGAGAAACTTCTCGGAAAGCAGAAGAAGGAATGGACGGATATTCTTTCCATTTTTTATTTTATTTTTCCCGTCTGATTTTGTGATCTAGTGACTAGTTCCTCTGCTCCCCCTTTTATTAGTTTCTTTCTATTTTTGAATCAGTCCCACTGCATTTATCATTTATATTAATCCTTTCCAATGTTCGGTTTTTTTTGTCAAATTGTGCACAGAAGAACCCTTCCTCTAAACCGACAAGGCCGTCTACGTCCATGTGCTCCTGCTCGTATTACTCGGCACAATACAATTCTTAGCAAATCCACCGTAGGTCTTTATTGACAGGCGAAAAAACAAGCCACAAAGAATACAGGTTGCGCGGCCTAATCGCCGGCAAGAGGATATATTACTGCTGAAAACCATCTTCAGACATCTAGCATTGTTGTTGTCGCCCTCTCTCGTCTCTCTGCTGAAATGGTCAGAGCTCATAGCCAGCAAAAACGAGGGCACAAAACCTGAAAACAAAAAAGGAACCAAATATCCTCTAATAAAAAACTGCTTTGACTCTCTACTACCCACAGCGACACAGTGGGCCGCTCCTCTGCAGGTGGTCAACACAACCCAAGACACGAAGCCAGACCCTAAGCGCCCGGGGTCATTTTCTGAATGGCATGCAACATGAGACGTCGTTAATCTAAAAGCTACTACAGCTTTCGACGACCGGAAACCCAATTTCGGATTACAGAATGCGTGGCGGTACCATCCAGTTTTATTTGCTGCACTTCAAGTCTGCGGTGTCTCTTTGCGATCGCCATTTACCAGGGTTGTGGAAATAACGGCACGAACTTCCTGCCACATGTATTGCTACTCCGTATATTATAGCCCCTGCATACGGAGTATTACAGGTTATGCCAAACAGCGTACAGGGGTGAAAAGAAGGTTACTGGTCTGGTCGGCATCTAGCTCATCATGTACCCGTTTTCTGACGATTTTCATGTAGAAAACTCGAGCGCTACAAATCCTATGACAATATTCTGCTGTTGAGAACTATCGAACTATCAGCTCTTAATGGTTTGAAGTGCTCTACGAATGTAATGTACATATGTGCCGGCCTTCTTGCGGTGTTATGAACATAAGACGTGCCGGTATTGCTGGGCGCCGACCCAAGCACACGGCGGCGGTAGATGATTGTCCAAGGACCAACAGGATCATCGCCGCATGTTGGCATAAGGCTGTTATAGCGCGACCCTGCGAGGACGATCTGGAAGAACCAGACGGGATTCCAGGACAGCAAGGGGATCATTGGACGGGCCGCGGTCTGTCATTGTGTCGCGGCGTGCGCACCGGGCCGCTGCAAGCAGGCGTAGACCAAGCTTGTGAGGAACCTGGGACGATTCAGGACGAGTCTACGAGTAGAGCATCTCGTAGAGAGGCATGTTCACTAAGGAACGGACGGCCTGCGCAACGCAGGTTTCCAAGACTCCAGACCAAGATCCCGAAAACCTTAGTGATGGGGAAGCGAATGGGGCAATGTATTTTCGGTCCCGCAAAGTTCGCAAGTTGCGCGGCCCTGAACCACAACCACACGGGACAACTGTCAGAAATGGTGCGACCATATGTGCGGGACGATTCCGTCTGCCGCAATCCATCAGCGTTCTTGCGGTGTTCACGACAGCAACGAAGCGTGCGAAGATCACTCGAGCTTATTGTACCCGTAAGATGCAGCCAACTCGCAGTCGGCCTGCTGGGACAAGAGACCCTCCGGATGCAACAGAACAACGGAGGCATTGTAGCAAGACGAGCGTCCGGGAGTCAGAAAGTGGGAGAACGTGAACAAGAGCGAGAGAAGCCAGTGCCAAGAAGGCAGGTCCCCGAGGCTAACGGCTCATGTTGATACGAGCGCCGCAATCCACCAACCAGCTGCCAGAACCGGTCTTACAGGCATCTCGGATGAGGGGGATAAGGACTGCCCAACGCGCCGCACAACGGGTCCAGGGAGAGCTACTCGTGCCTGCAGTGAGAGTCTGACGAGAGCCCGGTATCTCAGGATGTTGGCTGTCGGACGAAGTAGCACAATTGGCACAGGACCTGGGCTCGAGACACGCGGATGCCTGGTTCGAGGATTTCAGCGGCCGACTGAGGAGCCCAAATCCCGGCCGGGGTGTGCCCCAAAAAGGCAGGTCGAAATGCTTGCCACCCCGTATTTGGGCCGCCGACGTGACGTTGTAGATACCGGACTGTGTTAGGACGGGCCCTCAGCTAACAAGCCTAACATATGGCTCGCAAATTTGGCTAATCAGCGTGCACGGCTCGTGCGGAGGCGCGCTACTGCGGCGATCTGTGACGCCGCGGGAATTGGTTGGGGGTCACGGGCCTCGATAGCTGTGCTGTTCTTTCCCTCCTGGGGAGACCCCGGCCCTAGCCACTTGGAGGAGCTGATTCAGGGAGAGCTTCGCCAAGACGAAAGCAGAAGGCGCGTTATTAATAAGGCGATATTCTTACCGACTGATGCATGTTCGCACCTGCCTTCCTTGGAATAAACACGTTAAAACGAAGGAACGAACGATGCGGCCAATCTGGCCTGGCAGGATTCAAGCTTCGTCTAGCGGGGCTCTTGCCGACGCTTGCTGACAGGGTTCCGCGCTGACGGGCTTGGCACTTCTGACCTGCTTTGCGGGGACGAGCACTCGCGTGTGCTCTGTTCGCTGAGGAAAGAACAGCAGAGGAAGGAGCAGCAGAGGAAAGAGCTTCAGAGGCAGGAGCAGACGGGCAATCTCACTCGCAGGAGCACAATCGCACAGTGCCTGTGCGCCGTCCTCATTATGCACGGCGCGCCGCGACCTGTGTTGTTGCGTGTTCGCGCTCGGCCTCGCTCGTACCGCACAGTACGAGAACGTGTAAGTCAAGCAACAAGCAACACCCCCCCTGATCGTCGCAATCGCACCAGTCGCTCCTGTCGCTGCTGCGGTTGTTGTCTCTGTTATCGCTCCTGCCCTTCGGCCCGTTTGCCACTTTCTCCCTCCCGGGCTTTCCAGACTCGTTCTCCTCCTGGTCCCTCTGTCCCTCTGTCCCTCTGTCCCTCTGTCCTCTGGCTCCTCTGGTTAATCTCGTTCCTCTGGTTCCTCTGGTTCCTCAGTCGCTCCTCTTCGCTGATCTCTTCCAGTTTCATAATAAAGTCTCATCCTCGTCCCCCTCTCTGCGCTACAGCTCTTCTTCTGTCTCCTCCCTCTCTTTTTTCTCCCCTTCTTCTTCTGTTCCTCCTTCTTATTTCCTCCTTCGTTTTCAACCCCTCTAATATAATCCATCTGCCGGCGACACGATCGAATCTACAACCTCTTGGCAGCAAAAGTGTATTTTTTGTCTTGGCGACCTCTCCACTTTCGGCCGCTCGTCTGCTTTTGTTAGGTGTGTTTGCGCCCTTTTCCCGCTTCCCCAGGCCCTCCTCCAGGCCAGCCCAGCCCAAGCCGGCCAAGCGCACTGGCCAAGCTTTCGCCAAGCCAGACCAGGCCCAGCCACAACCAGGCGCCAAGCATCGCCAATCGCCAATTGCCGGCGCCAAAGCCTTAGCCCCCAATACTGACTTATATCGCTTCTCTCGCAGTCACTTACACCGCAAGCCCAGCCAGCCGCCCAGCATGGCAAAGTCCGGCGAACTGTCCGTCGATGGCACCGACCCGCAGGCCTTCGACGGGACGGCCGAGAAGGTGCCCGTCGCTGACGGCGAGACTGTTGGTGACATCGGCCCGGCGGCCATCAAGCCGCAGCAGCGCGGCTTGCACGACCCCAGCATCAGCTTCGAAGAGTACTACCACTACGCGAAGCAGGCGCGCATCGACGAGGATAACCTGCCTCAGACCGCCTACGAGAAGACCACGTGGTCGCTCTTCTTCCCGTCCAAGTCCGACGCCGCCGTCCAGCCCGCGGCCAAGACGGAGACCGCCAACGCTGCCGAGAAGATCGCCCAGGCCCACAGCCGCGCCGACGTGTCCGACGAAGAGTGGGTGAATGCGTCGCGCGCTCTGCGCACCGCCACGCGCGGCGCCGTCTTCTACCTCATTACGACCGACATCCTGGGTCCCTTCGGCTTGCCCTACGCGTTTGCCACCATGGGCTGGGGCCCCGGCATCGCCCTCTACACCGTTTTCGCCGGCCTCGCCATCTACTCGGGCTACCTGCTGTGGGACGTCTACATGGGCCTCGACTCGTACCAGTATCCCATCCGCGACTTCGGCGACCTGGGCTACCGCCTCTACGGCCCCTGGATGCGCTACCTCTTCAACGCCCTGCAGTCCATCCAGCTGCTGCTCAACGTCGGCCTGATCGTCATCTCCAACGGCGAGGCCCTGTCGCAGGTCGCCAAATTCAAACTGTGCTTCATTGTCTGCTGCCTGGTCTGGGCCCTCGTCGGCTTCTTCGTCGGCCAGATCCGCACCCTGCAGAAGTTCGGCTGGCTGGCCAATGCCGCTGTCTGGATCAACCTGCTCTGTATGTTCATAACCATGGGCGGCGCCGCCAATGGTCCGCCCAACTACGCCGGCGCTGCCTCGTCTGCGGGCGCCATCATCGCCAACGGTACCCTCATCACGCCGAATGCCCAGGGCGTCTTCCCCCCGGTGCAGACCTCCGGCGGCCTGCCCGACACCGGCGGCTTCGTCAGCTCCGTCAGTGGTGCCATGCAGGCCATTTTCGCCTACGGCGGCTCCATGGTCTTCCCCGAGTTTATGGCCGAGATGAGGCGCCCCAAGGACTTCCTGACCGCCATGTGGGCCGCCCAGGCCTTCATCTACTTCTGGTACATGTTTTACGGCCTCTTCATCTACGGCTACCAGGGCCAGTACGCCATCAACCCCAGCTACCTGGGCGTAAGCCAATACGGCATCCAGACTGCCGGCAACGTCTTTGCCATGCTCAGCGCCGTCATTGCTGCCGCCCTCTATGGCAACATCGGCATTAAGGGTTGGTTTCTTGTGTCTCTTTCTCCACTGTGTGTCGTTCTTGTCTCCCCCCTTTGCTAATTAACGTCTCCAGTCCTGTACAACAACATCTTCGTGGAAATCTTCCGCGCCCCACCCCTGACCACCCGCTCCGGCAAGTTCTTCTGGGTCGCCCTGATCCCTGTCTACTGGGGCATCGCCTTCGCCCTCGCCGCCGGCATCCCCAACTTCTCTGGTCTGACCATTGTCGTCGCCGCTTTCTGCATCCTGCACTTTACCTACACCTTCCCGCCCTTGCTGTCCATCGCCTTCCTCATCAAGAAATATTCCATGAAAGAGGGCGACGGCTTCGACCCCGCCACTGGCCAGGTCACCCGCCAAGCGGGCGGGAGTCGCTCCTCGCAGCTCTTCCGTGGCTACTTCTCCAAGGAGCGCTGGTGGATGAACGTCTCCAATTCGCTGTACATCCTAGGTGCCCTGGCCCTTTCTGGCCTCGGCGCCTACGCGTCGATTGAGATCCTCACAGCGGCCTTCGCGTCAAACGTCACCACGTCGTACGTGTGCAAGAGCCCCCTCGACGGTTAAGAGACAAAAAAAAGTGAAGAGACAGCGCCAGACTTCCGTCTGCTAAAGCCATTCGCTTGTCCCTTCGAATGTGCTCCCGTCCCGTTCCGTCTCCAGACCAACATCTCGTCGTCTCTTTGGCTCATGATGCTGCTGTGTAGATCTCTAACCGGGGGGCTTCGTTGTCTTGTTGGTCTTGCTCGAAATTTAACCGTTAGATAGTTGTTGCATGGTGACATAAACTATAGTCTGGCTTACAATGAAAATTGGAAACCTATCTTCATTTAATTCTAGCGCTCTTCGCGAAGCGGGAAAATGGAGACCAGCTCCACAAAAATTAAGGATCGTCGGTGTAAGCATGATCCGGCCAGATCCGAGGTGCTGACGAAAGTTATGTTACCGAGGCCGCGCATTCGTCATATCTTAGTTTTTTCGTCCGGGGTGTAACTTCACTTCGCGAACTGCCGGCGTTGGGTCTTACCTGTTTTGAACCAGTCTCGCGGTCTCGCGAGACATGTACTCGTATTTCGCGTGACTTAGATCGATCTCTAATTTTGCTACGGAGTAGTCCTCCCATAATATCATCTGAAAGTGTACACATTTTCAATCCCCGCCATGCCTGAACTTCCACCAGCCGCAGCGTGCGTCCCACGGTTCGTGTTAATATGGTACTCGGCAAGACAGGCAGATGAGGTAGAGGCGTGAAGTAGCTTCTTATAAGTGCTCCGCAGCGAATAATGGGCAGCATACAAGGCTGCATCTTATAGATAAAGTATTCCTTGAGCGGGTAGTGTCTACGTGGCAGCTCTCATGGCTATAACCGCGACTGTCAAAACGAGTGTGGGCAGAGCCTCGGCCGACTAAGGCGTGCCTGGCCGCCAGACGGTCACAGGTGGTATTCTTCTTTTGTTTCGCCCCTGACAGACGCAGCTTGACGAGAGGAAAACTGAAAAACTAGGTATAGAGCCAGTGGGGAGTGGGAAGGAGAGGGGGGCAGAAAACAAGGTCCACCGGTCCGGTGAAGAAAACTACGTCTCGGATAGTCCTTCGTCTTCTGGCCCACAACCGTGTCCACGACATATCAGCATTTCCTAAGAGGACGGGGGCAGGGGCAGGGTCCATACTGACGCCGATGTTCTTGACTTTGCCGTCCAGCTCCACGGTCTACGGCAATGACTATGTCAGTGACCAGCTACGTGTTGTCCGCGACGACCGACCTGGATTCCACCATTGTATAGAGACCGGCAATGGCGCAGCATTGCTGGTAAGGGTCGATCTTATTTGGCGGGATCGACCGGACACTTTCAGCTGACCATCGCCATGACCAGCCCTATCTTCCACCCAGCGGCCGGCGCATTGCACAACGTCCGGGACGCATGGGCTTTCCGGCGGCAAGGCGTGCCCAGATAGCCGAGGCCCCGGAAGCGTCATCCGGCCGCACGACGCACTGAAAGTGCTATGTGACCTTGTTATTCGCCCCAAATCAACTCATTTCGTCTCTTGCAAATCACGGACCGCCTTTAGGGCGAAGCGCAAAGAGACCGTTCCCCCAATGCGCATGATAGCAGAATAAAGGTTTCATTGACGGAAATCACGAAACCAAATTCGTCGTGAATTGGCTATGCCACAGCGATAATTTAGATGATCGACGCGTCCACGCAAGTCTACCGACACATCCTGGGATCTCGAGAGCGACTCACGCCCGACATCTTCTTTGGAGTAATAATATCTGACATTCCCCCCCCCCTCTCACCGAAAACGGCTCCTTGCTGTGAACCGGCACACGGCAGCGTTCGCAATACGAGGTTAAAAGACAATCTCGATTTCATCGTCCAAGTGAAAGAATTCGCAGTCTTCGTCCGGCACGCCGTTCACGTGCTGCACAACGGCAAATGACACGGGCTTTTGCGAGTAGTGTGTTAGTCCTGGTCCAAACGCATTCACAAATCAAGGCAAAGCGGGATGCCAGTGTGGCACAACTCACATTGTCAATTACGCTCATCGGCGCGTGCCAGACGCCCGCCCCATAGCAAACACCTTGCCTGTCACTCGCGATGAACCCACGCAGCTGCTCCAGGTCCGGGGCATTGTCGCCGCCCCGAGTCACGACAACCAGGTACTTGATGTCGGCCCCCATGGGCACAAACGACTGCGTCGAGAAACGGTGTCTTTCCAGCATCCTGATCTTCAGCACCCGCTTGGTGGCCTCCGCGGCCGACCCGGCCGCGCCCTGCCAAGGCTGGACCTCGCGCGGGCCAGCCAGCGACACGTTGAGCACAGTGCGTGCCGGGATCTGGCTGGGCGCCTCGGCATAGCGGTTTACCGTCGGCACCACCTCGGGGGTCCGGCGTGCAGTCCCATTGTTGACCACCACCGTCCGGTCGGTCACGACGTCGGTGGAGATAATGCCGCCGTAGGGAGCGTACTCGGCCTGCGTGAGCGGCTGACAGAGGACTGTTCGTGTCATGTTTTATTTTTATATTTTGTGTTTTTGGGTTGCCGAAGTGGAGTGGGGAGGCCGAGCAATGCATCTAATATACTACGACCGCGACGTACGAAGAGGTCTGGCCCATAATGGCCCATAACATTTCGCGCCACTGCGTGCGCCGTGAGACGGTAATAGAGATGACAGGAGACCACAAGTCCTGTTATATACTAGCGCCGGGCAAGACACAGCGCCCGTCGGGCGATAAGAGGCAAGTCGCATCCGTACTCCGCAAACGGACAGCACCGAAGATGCCGAGATAAGCCCCTTGGCGCGCCAGTTTATGCAATTGCAACCAACGCCGACGGGACCTGGGGCTTCTACGAGATGGACAGCCCGGGCATGTTCAGGGCCTTCAAAAATAATTAATCACAATACATAATATGCCCTTGAGGAGCATTTCGTCCATAGGCGTGACAGATCATTACCATTTCATCATATTGCTTTTGATGATGCCATCCCTCCGGCCATATTGTACGTTGTAATACGATTGTGCGCCTTGGCAGGGTTAGACAAGCGAGCCTCGGCGATATGGGAACGTCTCGCGCCAGTGCAGCGCGATGTCCTTCCGCGTCGTCACCCACACGTCCGGCTTCGCGGAAATGTACTCGACAAAGTTGCGGACGGCAGCAAAGCGGCCCGCCTTGCCACTGATGCGGCAGTGCAGGCCGATGGACATCATCTTTGGCCTGCCGCGCTTCCCCTCCTCGTACAGCACGTCGAACGCAGTCTTCAGGTATGCCTCGAAGTCAGCCGTCGTGCTCCAGCCGGATGCTGTGTGGTACTTGACATCATTGCAGTCGTAGCTAGAAGTATGACATGTTAGCGACAGCGCATCATGGCAAAGTTCTGGGACTGGGACTGGGATTCACCTATACGGAACCATGAGCATGCCTTGCGGGTTCGCCGCGTCCTTCTCGGCCGGGACATCGACCCAGTATGGCAGGTCGTCCGCGTAGCTGTCGCTCTCGTACACCAGCGGCAGGTTCATCTCCTGGTAGACCTCGTGGATGATAGCCTTGGAGCGCGGCGAGAGCGCGCCGTAGTACCACCCGACCGGGTACGCTCCCGTGCTCTTCTTGATGGACTCCAGCTGCCGGACGACATAGGCCTTCTCCAGCTCCGGCGTCATGCCGTTGTAGGTCACCCAGCGGTACCCGTGCGACGCGACCTCGTGGCCGTTCTTGGTGAACGCCTCCGCCACCTCCGGGTTCTTCTCAAACGCCTGGCCGACGGCAAACGCGGTGACGGGCATCTGGTGCTGCTCGAAACAGTCGAGCAGCCGCCACACGCCCACGCGCGACCCGTAGTCGTAGTCGCTCTCCGGATTGAGCGCGCGGGCACCGAGCTGCGCCGGCTTGTTGTCCGACTGCTCCCACAGCCGGCTCTCGGACTGCGCGTCGCCGTTCTGCATGCTCCGCTCGGCGCCCTCCTCGTAGTTGATCACGAACGAGACGGCGATCTTGGCGCCGTTGGGCCACCGCGGGTCGAGCGACTTGCGTCCATAGCCGATGTGGTCGCGCGGGAAGTCGTACTTGGTGCCGCGCAGCGGGTCGATGTTGGCCGCGTCGAGGGACACGGCGCTGCCGTCGGGGTTGTGCGTGGCCATGGCTGAGGTGGTTGCTGGAGGCTGAATAAATAGTGAATAATTTGTTCTACTAAATGTGTATATTCCGCTCGTATGACGAGAACAAACTACTCCCCGGTCGACATTTTAAGTCACAAACAACGTGTCCTAGCTGCTACCGAGACCCGATTACCGGATGCAGTAGCACGAAACGGGCGGAGACTTTGCCGATCCGCCGACGCCCCCCGGCCAAAGTCAACGTCGGCGATGTAAGCCCGACCACGAACCCACCAGAGATAACGATAACAGCAGACGGCGCACTCCGCGTGCCCTGTCGATCCGTGCTTATTATATCCTTTTCTTCCACTCTTTATTCACGTTTCTTTCAAAAATTTTGATCATTCCCTGCTTCTGCCCGTTGCCAAGATGGCTGGCAAGATAAGAAACAGCGGGCTCCGATGCCAGGTGGACGCGGCCTGCATCGAGACTACGTGTTGTTTTTCCGAGTATTTAGTCGTCGGGGGGGCCGCCATCCTTTTACAGGTCCTCCCTTTACACAATGGATTGCCGTAAGCGTAACGTTCTCTGAGCTGCAATAGCTACCATGTCGATTTTCACCAAGTTGGACAACGCCCTGCGGACGAGGGAGAGCATCTTCCGCGAGGCCCAGGAAGACGGCAAGAAATGGGGCAATGAGGATCTTGATCCGACGCCGTATGTTGCCTCCTCGGTTTCTCGTCGGCGCGTGGCGCCCTCACAAGCAAAGCTGACCACGCATCTAGGCCGTCGGCACGTCTCTGGACGCACTGGAACTACTTTGCCTTCTTCTGGGCCGTGTCTTTCAACCCCATCGCGTGGAACACAGGCTCCAGTCTGATCAGTATTGGCCTGGTACGTTCTTTTTCCTTTCCTCTTCTTCGCCGTTCTGCAGCAGACTAACAAACACAGCTCTGGTGGCAAGCGACCCTCGCCGCCATCGTGGCCACCATGGTGACCGGCACCATGCTCATGCTCAACTCGCGCGGCCCCTCCGTTTACCACATCGGCTTCCCCGTCCTCCTGCGCCTGTCCACCGGCATGTACGGCTCGCTTTTCTTTGTCTTTCTCCGCGGCATCGTCGCCATCTTCTACTTTGGCACCCAGTCCTACTATGCCGGCCAGCTCACCAGCGTCATGCTGCGCTGCGCCTTCGGCCACAGGTGGGTCGACGTACCCAACCACCTGCCCGCCTCGTCCGGCACCACCACCCAGGGCATCACCGCCTTCTTTGTCTTCTGGTTCCTGCAGCTGGGCTTCATGCTGGTCCACCCCTCGCGCGCCCGCTGGCTGTACACGATCAAGAGCGTGCTGGTGCCGCCCGTGCTGCTCGCCACGTTTGCCTTTATCGTCGGCAAGGCCCATGGCCTTGGCAACACCTCCGAGTTGCAGACCAAGGTGGTGTCATCGTCTGCCCTTGGCTGGGCCTTTATGACGGGAGTCAACTCCGTGGCTGGCGGCATCATCCCCGAGGTCGCGTCCAACCCGGATCTGGCCCGCTACACGCGGCACCCCCGCAACACCACGTGGTCGCAATGGATCGGGCTAGTCGTCGCCAAGTCGCTCTGCACCTTCCTCGGCATCGCCTCGTCCAGTGCCGTCAAGACACTCTGGGGCACTGCCTACTGGAACATCTGGGACTTGTACGGCGCCATCCTCGACCACTACTGGAACGCTGGCGCGCGGACGGCCGTGTTCCTGGCCTGCGCCATCCAGATCCTGGCCGTCGTGGCCACCAACCTGGCGGCGAACGCGCTGCCCGTCGGTTCCGATCTGAGCGGTCTCTTCCCGCGCTACTTTAAGTACGTCTAGACACGGCGAGACGAAAGGCTCATGATACAACACACAATATGATAACCCACTAACACGGCACAGCATCGTTCGCGGCCAGATCCTCTGCGCCGTTCTGGCGCTGGCCACGGTCCCCTGGAAGATCGTGGCCTCGGCGGCGAGCTTCTTGACATTCCTAGGCTCGTACGTGTGCTTCCTGTCGCCGCTGGTGGCCGTGATGATTGTCGACTACTTTGTCATCCGCAAGGGAAACGCCCACGTCCCGTCGCTCTACAACGGCACCGCCAGCAGCCCGTACTGGTACACCGGCGGCTTCAACATCCGCGCCTTCGTGGCTTGGGCCATCGGCACCGCCGTCGTCATTAACGGCCTCGGTGGCGCGTTCCACACCGACTACAACGCCGGCAGCAAGCATCTGTACTCGCTGGGCCTGCTGCTCTCATTCGCCGTCGCCTCCCTACTCTACTATGCCTTCAACCTGATCTGGCCGGTGCCCATCTACCCCGCGGACCACGCCGACGCGCCCAAGACGTGGGAGGCCATGGGGGCCACCGACGGATACTTTGCCGACGATGACGAGGTGATCGTCGGCACCGATCCTGATGAAGGCATCACGCAGAAGGAACGGGAGGAGAACGTACTGAAGGACGTCGTGTGAGGTCTTGTCCTGGCCGCCGTGTTCGGTAGTTTGTGTATTTTACGTGCCAAGCTCTATCGTATAAACAAACCAGCCCGCTACATCCACTATGCCCCTTGCCAAGTGCGCTGCCCTTCGTCGACCAGACCTCCCGGAGCTCGGAGTTCAACTAAACATCGCCGTCCTCGTCCACCCCAGCAGCAGCCGCAACACGTAAATCTTCATGTTTTCGCGCCGCAGCACTTCGTCCGCCCACGCCTAGAAATTCGAAGAACGATTGATGGGCTTTGCTCATGTCGGTAATTGCAGCTTTGTTCTTCCAGCCATGGCCTTAAACAAGCCGTAGCCGGGTCCAAAGGGGCTTCTCAAATGCATACGTCAAAACAGCGCAAGTCTCCTCATAATCGCTCATAGCCTACCGTATCTGCTTGCCAACGCGACGCAAATTAGAGACAATGAAGATACACCTAGTTAAGTGGGCTTCGGAGACATGACGATGAGGGAGCCAGCACGTTTATTCTTATTATATAGACAAAAGGAAGGGAGAAAAGAATTATAAATAAATAAAAAAACTAAAAAATTAATTTTAAAAAAAAATCAAAAGGGTTCCCTCTACAATTTACAGCTTTATTTAAACAGAAACCGCTCCCAACCCATACTTTTCCTTTTTAGAAAGCGAGTTTTGTGCATTGCAAAAGTCAACGCCCCAAGTTATCGAACCTCCTCTAATGCCGACTCTTTGTAAGGAAGCACGAGCAAACCGTCAAGAGCGCGCCGGCTGCGAGGACCAGGATCCACTCGTGCTGGATGGTCCGCACGAGGACCTCCAGACACTGCCGGCGTAGGTCGGGCGCCATGCTGGCCAGGATCGCGCTCTGCGATCCGGCGACGGCGGCCCGGATCTGCGCATCCGAGTAGCCCTGCCCGCCCAGAAGCGCCTGCAGGCCGGCGAAGGACTCGTTCTGGAAGATGGCGCTCGCAATCAGCAGGCCCAGCATCTGGCTTGACCCCTGGCTGACGTTGAGGAACTGGAGTGCCTCGGTAATGCTGGTGGTGGGTACGTGAGCCGCCGCCAAGTCGTAGCCCGCCTGACTCGTGGCTAGGCCCAGCCCTAGCAGCACCGATAACCCGTATACCAGCCCCGGCGGCGAGTCGATGTCCACCGCCGCGTACATGGCGGCGCCACCCGCCGCCAGGAAGAGGCCCGACAACAAGTACCAAACCCAGGAGTAGCCCAAGCGCGGCATAGCATAACCGCAGGCCAGGACGCTGCCTACGTAGAAGCAGACGAAGGGCAGCAGGCGCACGGCGGCCTGGGTGCCGGAGTCGCCGTACACGAACTGAAAGTACAGCGGGATGTAGTAGACGCCAACGAACAAGGCTGCGCCGCCGCAGGCCATGATGACGTACAGCAGCACCATCTGGGGGTCGGCCAAGAACTCGCAAGGAAATAAGCGGTTCTCTTTTGTGGTGAGGACAGCGAAGCGCTGCGTGGCGGAGAAGGCGGCGACGAAGACGCCAAAGAGGACCACCAGAGCGATGAACCGGCCGTCGCTCCACGCCCACGACGTGCCACCGAAGCTGAACGCGAGCACGAGGCACACATAAATCGCGGCATTGAGGAGGGTTCCCAGCCAATCCAGCTGCATCAGCTTCGCGAGGGCGGGCGTGTCGGCCTTCCGGGGGAGAGAGGGCAGGGCGAAGAGGTAGAAGGGGCTGGTGGCGCCGAACACAACGAGGTTGAGATAGAATGCCTAGAGGAGGAAGTCAGTCCAAGGTCCCACAAACACGAGGTGGAGGACGACGTCCCCCCAAGAAAGAAAAAACCCACCCATCGCCAGGTTGCCGAGCTATCGGCCAGAAGCCCGCCCACTATGGGACCTAGGATGCATCCTCCGCCGTACGCCATGACCTGGAAGGAGATGTATACGCCCTGCTCGCGTGCTGTTGTCAACGACGTCATGATGTTGAGCGTTCTACCTCGATGTCAGCCAGGTACCCTTTCGCGTCGAAGCCAGTCCTTCGGCACACCTACCCTAGATACATCCCGGCACCCCCCACGCCGGCCCACACGCGACCGACGATCAGAGCGCCCATAGACGGCGCCGCGCCGCACAGCGCGCTGCCGGCGGCGAACATGACGAGGCAGAGGATGTAGGTCCACTTGACGTCGAAGAGCGCGTAGGCCTTGCCGACCGGCAGGATGGCTGAGGCCGAGCCCAGGCCAAATCCGTAGCCGAGCCAGCCCAGCTCAGTGATGTGGCCCAAGTCCTCGGCTACGGCAGACTGGATGTCGGCAGCAATGGTGGTATCGAGGCCGTAGAGGACATTGGCGGCTAAGATAGCGACAAGCACGACGCCCCAGCGCACACCTCGGATGCCGCGCTCTTCGGGGAGGTCGGCAAGCTGGGATGTTGCGTCGGAGGGACCAGCTGGAGCCGCGTTGGGCGTCCCAGGGGATCCTGGGCTGCCCGTCGTCTGCGGCAACGGCGCTTCGTCTTTGGGCAGCTGCGCTTTTTCGGTATCGGATGAGCTATTGTCTCCCTGGAGAATAACTCCTTCGGAGGACAAAGTGGTTGCCATAGTGGTAGGTAGCGCCGAGGGACCAAGAAATAGACAATATAAAAGATAGAAAGGAGAGACTCGAAAAGAAAACCTAGAAAAGGCAGTGGAGAAGAGAGAAGCATATTAACGGAGCGAAAGAGAACATTTTCTGGCATTGGCATTGGCTCTACTTATTCTTTTCTACAAGAGGTGTCTATTCTATATGGCCAAGGAGGATTCCGAGACTCCGTCCCGATAATCCTGAGAGCGGTCGGAGTTTTCGGAGAGCTATTTTGATCTTCCACGGGGCAATTTCTCGATTGCGGGCCTACCATTTGGCTGTCTCCAGTGTTTCCCTCAGTAGCCCAGATCATTTGATGGCGCAAAAAACTGCTCCATGCTGTTGAAGGAGTCTACTGTCAAGGCCCAGTCCATAAACTCGCCAAACTGCTCGGGATCCTCCGGCTCCCTAGGATCGAGCCATTCCAGCCCATTGCCTCCAGCTACCTGTGCTGACAAAACACTCCATCTCTCTGCGTCTTGTTCCGGATCTCGCTCCGCCGCAGCCCCTGGTTCTGCCATGTTCGGTCCCTCGGCGAAAATTCCATTACCCATACGGTTCATGACCTGGTCCGCCTTGACCAGCAGGCACCGTGCGATCGACGCGGCGCTGGCGGCGACGCCAAAGTGAGCCCCAAAAATATCACACACTTCGATGCTCTTTTCTACAGCATCGCGCGCATGGGCCGTGGATGCGTGTATGGGGTGGGCTAGCAGAAACCCGATGACGGTCACGGTGGCGTTCCAGTGCAGCAAAAAGAACTCGTGCCAGCCGGCCAGGAGCGTGGTCTCCTGGACCGCCTGGTGCATGATGAGGATGTGGGCGATGCCGTGGCGGACGCAGGCAGCCGCGTGGCGCTCGGTGGTCGGCGTGTAGTGTGTGCCAGGGTTGTGGTAAAACGTGATGAACGGCCGGTAGAGGTTCACGACCATGGTGTGGTAGACCATCTCTAGGTAGAGGCGCTGGCGCTGGAGGTACGTGGGTGCCAGCGTATCAATCTCCAGCGGCGAGCGGTCTAGCGAGAAGGGCCGTCCGCGTCTCTGACGCGCCGTCTTCAGCTCGGCTGGCACCTGGTCGACCCAAGCCTGGAGGGCCGGGATCTGTGCAGCCAAGACGTCGGCACACTTCTCGAGGATGTCGGGATGCTTGTACGGCGAGGTAAGGTCCCTCGTGGCAAGTATCTCTCCGTATTGTTCCCACACAACATGATAGACTTCCGATGCTGCGCGGACCAGCTTCTGGCACTGCAGCGCATAGCTGAGCCAAGTTATCCCGCCGTTCCCATACGCACCCAAGCTCGAACCACTGAGTGAAGCTACAATCGCGTCGTCCGAGGGCAGCGTCACCGACACCTGAGATGGGTGGATGGCAAACGGCCGACCAAGCTTGGTGCAGGTCTTTGTCTCGATGGTAAAGAGAACCCACCAGATGCGTTTGCGAAGCTCTCCCTCGCCGAGCGGCATAGAGACGGGCGGCTCTCGGTGCAGGCCGAGGACCGTTGCATGCCGTATGGCTTGCGCTAAAGCCGTGTGCGCCGTGTTTTGGAACGACGCGCAGCAAAGGTAGATTATAGAGAAGACCTGGCACTGGATGGTGGCTATGGTAGGGCTCTCCATGTCAGCCGCTAACAGATGTTGGCAACGCCGGTAGTGCCACCGCCCAGCAATCGTAGCGTCATGCTGGAGCCCCGGCTGGACGGCCGACGGTGCCGCACCGCGGGGAATGAAGGTAGAAGAGCTCTGGATGCAGACGGCCAGGACGATATCGACGAGTGCCGAGTCCTTCCTGACAGACCCCGATGGCTCCCACAGGGAGTTGTAGTGCCTCCGAAAATCCGCCTCGTCGACAATGGGCATGGCACAGTGGAGTCCTTCCCAAAACGTGCTCAGGAAGTATTCTTCTTGTGCACGGGATATGGACGGACCGAGCATTCGGACGCTGCTTGCCGTGCTGGTGCCAGGATCCACAACGCTTGTAGGATTGGCCAGAGTATGATTCATCCCGTGCGGCTGCATGGTCCGTTCCTGGAAGGACTGCTGGAATGTTTTGCCAATGTAGGCGCCGATGCGACTCATGAAATAGAATGCCGACGAGGGCCCATAGTAGGAGGTCTGTTCCGAGCGAGCGGTGGCTACGAAGATGCCCTCCCACTGTGCGTTCGCAGGTCGCGAGCACGGCATAAATAGAGAATGGGAATCTCCTTGGGGGGGGTTGGGATGTGCATCGGTGCTGTCGGAGTTCGACGACGACGCCGTTATTGACATGGAAGGGGTAGGGATAGAGTGTGCTGCTGTGGCCGCTGAGGAAATATGGCAGGCCTCAACCTCTATTTCAAGCTCCCTAATCTGGACCTTCAGTCTTTCAATTTCCCTGGACCATTTGTTAGTTGATCAAATCCAGCAGCGTCTACTTGGCATGGACGGAGGCCATATCTTACCGCAGCGCCTGGGGAAGAGACCGCGGGTCCTCTGTGCTCTTAGCCACACAGGGCACCCCCTTCTGCCGGCATGCACGACATGGCCGCTCGTTGTCGCATTTTACCCTGCGGGCGCGACACCAGTCGCAGGCCCGCGAGACCTGCTTGCGGGACGGCCGCGGGGGTGCCGGAGATGGAGGAGGGCTGTCGGAGGTTTGCTCCCCTCTGGTCGAGGCCGGAGAATACTGCGCAAAGGTTGGATACATGATTTGAAAGCTCTTTACCTGGGTACGTGTACTCCGTGCATTGCTGGGAAGAAGGTCAAAAAGAAACACTCCCTGTCTTGGGACTTTCACAGGAACATGCGCGGAGTTTTCGGAATGGTGGGCCGGAATATGTGGGCCCTAGCTCCGAAAATTCCGGTCTCCGACTTTGTGCTAATTTGCTTGTTAGCGCCGACCCGTTTTTAGGAAAGCACTATTAGCAATTGCCGCAGCCCCGAGAAATCGTCTCGTATCAGTGCAAACTTTTGTTATAGTTACTATAACTACAGACTCTTCAAGTGGCCCCCAGTGGAAGAAGCTTGATTCTCCAAAGACGCCAATAAAGTACAAGTACATGGTGAATCGTCGTGTCATCCACAATCTCCTTCAGTCTATTCAACTTTATTCTGTGTCGAATTCCATTTTGCCACTCCTCGGCCCCTGCCTTTCCCCTTACACCTGGTTTGTATTTATTTATTTTATTGATAACAATACTCTTCCCGTATATCGTTTATCAGCTCGTTGGCGTCAATGTTCCCCGCAGCAATTTGCATAACTCAGGAGAACACTCAACGACGTTGTGGAGAACGTAGTAAAACAAAGCTACAAACTGCAGGACAACAATGATTATTGTATTCGTTCCCAGGAAACAATATTTGAACGGTTAAATTTCTAACATCAACGTATATAATTTAGGAAATTAAAAAAAAAATTAAGAAACAATGGCGAGACTTTTAATAGTCCATAGCGCGTCGGATAGTTCTAATGTCGATGGGGGTCCTATGCCGCTGAGCTTCTGATTAAATAGGTATATCGGTACTGGTCGTAGAAGTCTTTGGCTTAGATGTCCTTAGCCGGCGGGTGTTACTAAAGACGAGCTTGGTAGTTAGACCTGTGGTCACGACGAATAGCAGCCATTCCAGCGCCCCGAAGACTGTCGCCGCCTTAAGCGATCCACAGCCGTTCTCTTCTGCCGGACATGCATTGCTCCCTATATTAACAGCCACAGCAATGAAACCAGCAAGCCATGAGAGGAGAGCCACAGCCTCGACGAAGACACGAATGTAGCCAATCAGTGCATGATGCGCGAAGCTGATTCCAGCAACAAAGAGGAAAATAACGCCCAGAAATGTCCACCCAGCACAGAACATTAAGAAGCCCCACGCATTAGGGACGCCCATGTAATCGTAAAAGTTGCCAAACTCGAAGTGTTCATAGACAGTGTGGCCGCGAAACACGTGGATAGCTAAGCGATAAGGTCAGACTCAACGGTGTGGTGTTAACAGAGTAGGATACATGAATTATCCATACCGTAGCCGTCTGTTCCTATAACGATGATGGCGAAGATAAGCTGGAGTGCGCGCAAGGTAAAATCAACCGTTTTATTCGCCGCTATGTTCATCGCCATGATGTACAGCGATCCCTTGACCGATGTCGTCGCTGAGAAATGATGTTTAGTGCTGTATAACGTAAATAATCCCAGTTTTGACAACGAACGCCGACGAGTTTTGTAAAGGGATCTGTAGTCGAATTCGGGAGGAGGTGACGGGCATGTCGAGCAACTGAAGAACTGAGGAACACGGCGAAGAAGAATAATTAAATAGAAATCTGGGCTCAGGGAGCTGACAGCTTATTGGCAGCTCCCGCCCAAATGTATGTTTAAAGGCACACTCCCCTTTCTAGTTAGACAGTTACGAGATGCTTGCCCGTGCGCCAATCAAGAGTCGGGTAGCGTGACATGCGGGTTTCGAGATTAAGGCTGGACATGCCAGCTGGAAGGCTCGTAAGTGTCTAACCCTTTTTGGACTGAAGCCGTGAATTGCGACCGCACGCAAATCCTAAGAATTGATGTCAAGCCTGCGAATAGTGGAAAGGATACATATACGAGCGAGAGTGCTATATGGTGATGGACCCAGATCAAATCATCAAATCAATCGTGCAAAATATTATACCCACGAGCCTTTCACTCTTCTTACTTCTTCCTCGCTCGATGATTTAACCCTCATCTTTTCGAATTTCCAGCGAAGATACCAGACTTTGTCCTCTCCAAATCACTGACTCTGCACCGTGGGAACATGTTCCCTGCGCTCAGGTGGAATATCTACCCACGCTTGCTGGTAATGCCGTCTATGCTGCTGCTTTTGGCCTGCTTCTGATCGCGCAGCTCGGGCTCGGCATTAAGTACAAGACTTGGGGATTCAAGGTCGGCATGATCCGAGGTCTCATTCTTGAGGTTGTTGTATATGCCGGCAGAACCATGCTATATGGCAACCCATTTAATTTCAACAATTTCATCATGTAAGCCTTCTCTTCCTCCTCAATGCTTCATCCTCTCCAAATCCGAGAACAGAGTCATGACAACCGTCATAGCCATCTCGTCCCCCTAACAATCGCCCCCGCCTTCCTCACCGGTGCCCTCTACCTCTGCCTCTCTCGCATAATCATCGCCTACGGTCAGCAAATCTCCCGTTTCAGTTCGCACACCTACGCAATTACCTTCATGACAAGTGATTTCATCTCGCTCGGCGGTCAGGGCGTCGGCGGCGGGCTCGCAGCCAAAGCCGTTGATCCCACCGGGAGCGAGACAGGGAAGGCCATCATGGTCGCTAGTATAGTGTTTCAAGTCGTCTCGCTGCTCATTTTGTTGGGGTTGTGGTTGGAATTCATATTCCACCTGCGGAGGGTGAGTGAGAGCGCAAAGGACATACGCTTCGTCGAGGTTATTCGGCTGAGGGTGAAAGTGTGAGTGTAGAATCTCGGATTGGATTTTCTTGCAGTGCTTTTGGAATTTGGCGAGGTCTATGTATCAGCTCGATCAGCGATAGATACAGTTACGATTAGCAGGCGCTTTTGGTCACCGCATTGAAGGTGGGGGTGTTGGCTGGAACACCCTGGAGCCATATCATAGATAGCGCTTTCTACTTCTCGAATAGCTAACAACAGATAGATAACCAGTGCATCATGGCTTGATATACTCCGTGGTTGTCTGCCACTCTCCCAATATCCCCCACGGCTTTGTCCGGAACTCAATTTCAAGCGTGCCTGGATAAGCCGGGCTGAGCACGATACTGTGGCCAAACTTCCGAAAGTCAAAAGGCATCTCGCCCAGGTTGTAGATCCGTGATCCATCATCGGGCAGGGGGAGACCGTGCACTCTCGAAGTCTCGTCTGGCAATTCGTTCCCATTGAGATGTCTCTCTTCCAGCTCGATCACTCGTTTGGCAGTTACGTACGCGTGATATGCATTCCAGAGCCCTTCCCGCCGAGGCGCCAATTGCAGCATTTCCAGCGCTCGTCTTCGTATTGCGGGATGACGGCATTTCAGCGCGGTATAATACAGTGGCCCCAGGATGTGTATGTCGAAAGACAGCGGTTGCGGTGTTGCCATTCCCACGCCTGGTTTGGCGACTTGTTCTGCGTACTGCACAAGCTCTTCAAAGTCGGTGTGGTGAGCGTCTGTGGCCGCTTCCTCAACCGTGGTGCAGACTCGCAACCAGATGTAAATGACTTTGTAATGTACTAAAAGTAGATTGAGCGCGTCCTGTTTCGCCGGCTTGCCGGCAGCCTGCATTCGTTCAAGAAGGTCGTCTAGCTGGGCGCACCATGCGTCTAACCTTGTTTGAAGTCGAACCTGTTCAACGAGATCATCGACGTCAATTTGGAACATGGCCGCCTTAAGACTAGCTTCGCCAATGAATCGGATGCTGGTATCTAAGATCTCGACGAGCCGTCGTCTAGAATCGGCAAGGTCTTCCTGAGGAGAGTCTTCTTTAGCTGCAGGAGCGTATATTGGCGGAGTTATTCTGCCAGCGAGAGAACAGAGCACATTCAGACGTGAGAACATCGGAACGACATGATCTTCGATGGCTTTACGATCGTTGGGCGAGAGAATGGACTCTTGATCCGCGGCCGCATCGCTGTTGCGGCGGAGCGCGACTAGAATATTGAATCCACTCTGAACGTGAAGCATAGAAGATTCAATATTGCCCCTGAGGAACTCGATGCACGTGAACAGGAGGCAGCAGACCAAAGGTACCAAGTTCGAGTTGGGATGCGCTTGAATTCGAGCTGATAGGCTTCTTACTGCCATATTCCACTCCTGTCGAGCCTCGAGATTGGCCTTGACATAGCCTGCCGGATGCCGTAGAGACGATTCGACGTCTCGATAAATGACGCTGATGGATGATACAGCATGTCGAATTGATGGTTCGGAGTGTGATAGTTGCAATACGAGCTTGCTCCAGAACTCTGAATCAAATTGCCCGTCTAACTTCGCAGCAAGGTTCTGGTGAAAGAAGTCGAGGCTGCGGTCATTTACGAAGAATACCGGTTGACTTTGCGCGGGGGGTAGATATACCGTGATCACGTTTCGACGTCGTGGTGCTGCACGTGCGGTGTCGTACTCGCATTTTCGACCTCCAATGGCGCAACGTCGACAGATAGGTTTTGCTTCATCGCATTTCACTCGACGAGATTTGCAAGTGCTGCATCCAGTTCGAACTTTGGACGTACTTTCTCGGGTTCTCGGCGCAAGATCCAGTCCAGGGGCCATGATCAATTGAATGATATTGCGGCAAAAGGCAGGCTTGCTGTCCAAAGAACTACCAGCGTAAATAAATCAGAGACATCCGGAGACAGGAGGAATGCACGCAGAGGATGACAGAAGGGGCCGAATGAGAGAAGCTCGAGAATATGAGGTGAGATTAGGCAGCGCGCTCGCTTCATCGACATCTTCACGACGGGTGTGGGTCGTATTTTTACGCGTAGATACAGTGTAAGGTGCACAGTATCAACAGTGCCCCGCACATTATAGCAGTAATGCTAAGCCAGAGGGGCGTACGAAGTACGGAGCAGGCAACAGAATTCTAAGGTTAGGCCAGGGCTCCGCCCAACTCGAGTCTAGAATATCACTCTAAATAGCCACTCCCAACGCCATCTTTGCCCCATCGCCCAGTCCTGCGATGCTCGGCTGTCACATAATACAAAGGGCACCGCCTACGGAGCACATACTGTCCCTAAGTCAGTCTTTGTTCATTACCCATCCTACCTCTCATTAGGAATATACTTCTGGTCTGTCTCGCTTCTACCTGTCTTACACGTGCCGTCCTAACACGAAGCTACGGCTTTGACTCACAAACAAGCCAACAACTAATAGCGTGGTGCCAACGTCGACAAACCGGGCCCCGCTTACATACTCCTCTTGGCGCCCTGTGAATGACACCCCGCCAATGCCACCTTCCCGATGATGCCCGGTGAATGTGGAATCATCCATTATATTAACATCGGCTGTCCCATAACTGTCGGATTTTGTCTCCGTTTTGCTTTCTCCAAACCCAGTAATACTCGTCTGATTCAAAAACTACAACAGAGAAACAAGTCTCTCAACACGAGTTCAAATGACGAGTACAATTATCCCCAAAGCCCTGCAACCGGGTGACACAATAGCGTTTGTTTCCCCTTCGGCACGGCTAAATGATTTGCTGCCAACGCCTGTGTCTCGGAGTGAGAAATTCTTTGAGGGTAGAGGATATCCAGTTAAAACGATATACTCGCCAATACCGACTTCCCATTCTGGTTCGATATTCCTCCGAAAGGCAAAGCATGTCGCCAATGAAATCCACGAGGCCTTCCTTGACCCCGAAGTAACTTGCATTATCACCACGATAGGAGGGACAGAAGCAAACGAGATCTTACGGCACATCGATTACGACATCATCCGCAACAATCCCAAGATCTTCGTTGGGTACTCTGACATTACCCATTTGCTGTATGCCTTCTTTGTTAAGGCTGGCTTGCGAGGCTATTATGGGCCTTGCGTCCTGACCGAATTTGCCGAGTTTCCCGAGCCAGATGCATTTACAACGAATCACTTTTTCCAGGTTCTCCTGGGCAAAGGATCATCTGGCAAGGAAGGAATCGCAGGAAAGCAGATCCCGATGTCCACGTCATTTACTCAGCTCGACCTGCCTTTTTTTCTTCAACTGGGGGATGGGAAAGACGATAGCGAGGCTATTCGCGAAACGGTTCCGACACGACAGTCTCGCTTCTTGCGTCCCGGGACTGCAACAGGGCCGCTCCTGGGAGGCTGCTTACGCAAACTGGTCTCTCTCTGTGGGTCGCCGTTCTTGCCACCTGCCCTACACAACGGGGCGATCTTCTTCTTCGAGGTATCACAAGGAGAAGACTCTACCCCCATGCCCCTGGCGAGGATTCGCTCCGACCTCGTGGATCTTATAAATGCTGGCTTATGGGATCACATTGTCGGACTTGTGGTGGGGAGGACTTCTCTATATGATGAGAACATGAACAAGCAACTAGAAAGCTTGATAGAAGAGCTAGTTGATGGTGGACCAAATGGAGGTTACAAATGGCCGGTGCTGTTTGGGGTGGATGTCGGTCACACCAGTCCTATGCTCACATTACCTTTCGGTGCACTCGCTAGATTGGATAGCACGAAACATGAGTTTTCGTTCCTAGAGGAAGGGGTTTTATAAATAGTATATATTGAATGGGGGACGAAATGAACTATATAAAAGCCAAGCTTTGTGCTAACTATATGGTATTATATCAAGGTTGTAACGCAGTTACTTATAAAGCAGTACTTCCGTAATCTATATAAAGAGGGATAATGCAGAGTTCTCTCAAAGCACTCCATTCTATAAAAACACGCTCGCGTGCGTTTGAGGCGATGCAGAGGGTGGAACGAAACGACAGTAACGGGCATCCTGTCGCCAATAGTGGTCATGGGCATCATTCCACACAGTAGAACACATAACTAACCCGTGACCGGTGCGGAATGCAGAAGTCATATGGTTTACTTGTTGTCCTTGACACCCATGTTTAGCGCCCATCAAAAGGTTGTCAGGCCAGGGCTGAATAAAGTGGGAATGCCCGTGTACTGGGGACGGTTCGCGTATGTGTCGCACTCACTGGCAGAGTTGTTAATTTGACACAGCTCCACACGCACGGTAAAGGGGCATCTAAAATTCGCGAGAGCGTCGCCATGCTGCGCTAAGCACGGATTTGAAGCCGTTCAGCTGCTGCGGACTATTGTGAGCTATTCTTCATCCAGGGAAAAGCCCCACATCGTAGTCCGTGAGACTCCCACCAGCTCCCATCAGCAACCAGACCATTCCGCATTGCGATCTACAAGCAATAAAGTTATTAAAAATAAAATATGAGAGACTCCAATCCCGGAACGAACGGCTCCAGTTATGTGCCATGAATCGAAATATTTTCGCAGTGCCCAGTCTAGGAGACATCAGAAAAGGGGTCGGGAAAAGTAGAAAACGGCTGGCAGAGAAGCTGTATGTCTTCTTCCTGCTACCCATGACTTGTGTCATTCTTGCCCAAGCCCGTGTTCCGCCATGCAGCTCCTTGCCAACATCGCCGCAGCCCTGGCGCTGGCCACGTCAGTGGTTGCCGGCCCGTGCAAGCCAACAACGCCTCAGCCACAAATTCACGTACTCCACGAGTTCCTTCCGGCGCCGAGCTGGGCCGAGAACCTTGCCTTCCGGTCCAACGGCCAGCTCCTTGTCACTCGCTTCTATGACCCGATCTTGTACCAGATCAACCCCGACACAGGCAACACCGTCGAGGTGCATTCCTGGGACACCTCGGCGTACCTCGGCGTCCTAGGCATTGCGGAGGTGACGCCGGACGTCTTCTACGTGGCGGCCACTGCTATTCTTAACCCCACGACATACGCCACGGAGAGTGGCGTCAACAGCATCTTCCGCGTCGACATGAGCACCTTCAGCGTCGCCAGCGACGGTGTGACGGCCCTGTCCGCGGCCACCGTCACCAAAGTCACCGACATTGCCGACGCCAACTTCCTCAACGGCCTCATCGCGCTCGACAGCCACCACGTGCTCGTGGCCGACTCGTACAATGGCGTCGTCTACAAGGTCAACACCGACACCGGCGCGCACAGCGTCGCCGTCGACGACCCGCTCATGCACTACCAGTACGCGACCGACCCGGCCGCCGACCTCGGCATCAACGGCATCAAGCTCTACGGCGGCGACCTCTACTGGACCAACTCGATCGCCGGCATAGTCGGCCGCATCCCCTTTGACCGCAGCACGGGTACAGCCACGGGCGCGTCATCCGTTGCCGTGAGCGGCGTGCTCTTTGCCGACGACTTCATCATCCGCGAGTCGGACGGCGCCGCCTTCATCTGCCAGAATCAGCTCGACACGCTGAGCGTGGCATACCTCAAAAGTGGCGAGACGGTCACGGCAACAACAGTTGTCGGTACCACCGGCCAAACTTTGCTAGTTGGTCCTGCTGCTGTCAAATTTGGCCTCGGCAACGAGTCGAAGCGGCTGTACATTGCATCGACTGGTGGTATGTGCTTTTTTCCCTTCTCGGACAATTACCCCCACCCTGCTCTTTTATCCCTCGTCGCTAAATGTCTCTTAGGTTACTCGAGCAGCGTCCCCGGGGCAATCTCTTACATCGATACCACAGGCTTCTAGACAGCCTAACGTGTATCCAATATGGGATCCATGGCCATGTGCAAGCTTTCTTTATTTTCTACCATTCCTTTGCAGGCCATTCCTGGTCAATAATAAATGAAGGAACTAAGCAACTGTATGTCAATATGGCCTTGGCTGCATGTTGCGTCAGTGAATTGAATATAGACATGTCCAATACGACACACGTCAACACAAAATAGATCATCACAACAGTGCTAGCTTTTTCTTCTTTTTACTTTCCATTGTTTACGGCAAGATTGCAGACTATTTAATTACGAAGGGCCTGTTTACAACATTGCTCTCGCACGTGGTGGATGTGGCGCCCGCCGTTGTAATTAGTTGGATGGCCACAGCGCGGCTCCGTGCCTGCAAGGTCACGCTGTGGCAAGCCGGCGGACCGACCTCCAAACCAAGAAGATTCCCAATGAATAGATTCATCCCTTATATCAGGCTAGTCCTCGTTGAAGAGCATCTCGAATAATAGACTGCCCGGTAGCCTCCTCCTGATCTAGCGGCAGGAGAACGCATTTGCCCCGTTTTGTATTGGCACTGCTTTGTTGTTTTTTTCTAATCGAAACTTCATCTGCCTTCCTTGTGGTTTGTCAAACCCCTGTCCATTACGCGAGGACAACGGACAATTAGATGCAGTACAGCGACATGGGCTGAAATAGAATTAGGTATATTAGGACCAAAAAAAATGGAGGGGGGGGGAAGGAGCAGAGAAAAGAAAACTGAGGGACATCACGACCCCAACATTAATTATCCCAAGGCCGGTAGCAACTCGCTACAGTACGAAAAGGCCTCCCAGAGCAAGAGCGAGGCAGAACACGGTGGTAACACCCGACTTGTTCTCGTGGCCTCGAATGGACCCGGCTGCACCTGTCTTGGAAGTGGTGGTTGCCGCCGCGCCTGGGATATCTGATGCTTGGTGGACCAGTGTAAACATAGCGCTATACGCCACTCCAACGTACGAAGTCGCATCCGAGGGCGCAATTGAGGTCGTCACGGTGGTTGGTGGATATGTCCCTGTGATTGTTTCCAAAAGACCGGAAAACATCCTTCCACCTGCTGTCCATACAGTTTCCGTGGTAAAGTCGATGGGTGGGTAGCTGAGCAGGCAACCTGTGCTCGGAACAAAGACTGAGGTCGGAATCACCGAATAGCAGTCGCCCGAGAGGGCTGTGAACGAGCTGGGGAAACTATGTCAGCTGCCGCACCACTTGCAGAGGGGCCAGTATTGCAACTCAATTGCTGGAAGCAGAGCGCGAACCTGGGGCAGCACAGGACGGCTGTCTCGCCAACGCCCAGGGCAGATATGAAGACGTCCAGTATTCCGTCGTCGAAACTATATTGATCGGGAACATCGGCAGACACGTTGAACGCAGCAGACACGCTTGTGGACGTCGGGTTAGGCTTGGCAGCTGCACCAACGGTCTCCCAGCCGGCAGGGCAGACGAGGCCTGGCGAGTGGTAGACAATGACAAAGGGCGATGCCGGATTGTCAATGCCGGAGGTGATAATAGATCGGAGTTCGGATCCTGACGGGTTGCAGTCCGCCGGCGGTATGAAGGGACATTCAACATCCCATTCGCCATCAGTCGGGTCTGACGCAGGGCCAATCCACCTGAAAATTGTGGAACATGACGCCGGCGCGCTGAACGTCGTTGTCAACGGGCCGATGTTGCTCAGGCTGTAGCCTGAGAGGGAGGTTGCTGTCGGCATGGCTGCCTGCTCGAAGTTGGTGCGACGGAAGCGGCTTGGCGATGGGCTTAGATTGCAACCGGTATTAGAGGGACGGCCTGCCAAGAGCGAGGACCTGCCAAGAGTTCCGGGACCTTACTTAAATAGTCAGGGGAATAACACAATCAACTGCGGGGAAGTGTGAGTGTGCGAGGCTGCGATAGGTCGTGCGAGGCTGGGCCGTATTTCGTATACGTTGCGAGCAGCCCTGATTCGAAGTAAGCTCGGAGAGGCTTTCGTCCGCCTCATTCTACGAGGCTCACTGTTTAGAATGGGAGAGCATCAGCCCGCAAACCAGTCTCCAATGAGCTCGCGCAAAAAAAGCATATGCATAGATAATTAGGACGAGCAGCAACCCCTGTCAGATAACAGCGTTACTTTCCTGCATTACCGAATCCAAACAGCAGAAAGGGACGGAGGGCCAATGTTCGTATTTGTCGTTTAGGTAGAAACCTGGTCTCTGCAACTTAATATCAGTCGGAACAGTGCTAGCCCAGCGACATACTGTTCTCGTTCTTGCTATCCCAGGGAGTCTCGAGCTTGCTTCCTCGAGCACGGGGGTTGGAGTAGTCGATGACAATGCTCTGGCCTGGCTTGTCGCCATTCATGGGTTTGAAATACCAAAATTGCAGACCGTATGTAGCCTGCAGCGAATTCTCTGGATTTCTTTTAAACGGCTCTTTTGAGTAAATCGCAATCAACTGCCGTCTGAAATAAAATACCAACGAACACCATCCGGTTCTGATATTTCGATTCGATAAGCTTTACCTCGTACCCTTCAACAGCTGAGAACCGGCGTGAAAGACCTAGCCCCAGCATGTGGACATGAAAAGGAAGCATCCCGGCGAACCTCTGCCGTGAGAAGAAGTTATGTTGATGCAAATACGCCAGAGAATCAAAATAAGGAATCTAAAGTAGAGCATTGTCGCCGAATTGAGACGGCAGAGTCGATGCTTGGAGCTTTCAAGACGGCTTGCGATTTTGTAGGAACAAAAGAGCACATTCACATCATACAACAAAATGCTGTTAGCAAAGATAGCTGTCCCAGGAACTGCCTTGCGCTTATTCTCATCAAATACCCAACCGGCCATCAATATTAGAGCGGCCGTCCATTTGCGGAAGCCTGCCTGCTCGGGGCCAGCCCGCAATGTAAGGAAAAAAAGAGATCGGGGAGATCTGCCAACTTTCCCCTTTGCCAGAACCCGGGGTGCGAAAAGAGGCTTACGCAGAAGCCCACGCGGTATAAAACCAACAACGCCCTCTCCAGGTCATCTTCTGAGCTAGCACCGGGGGGATGCATTCGTACAGGATGGCAATGTACCCTCCGCCTCTGGTCAGCTCCCGGGCGGTGCACTTGTGCACATGGGTTTTCGGCTGGACCTGGTGTGGCATACTGAAAATTTCCTGGCCGCTGAAATGAAGCCAGCCGTAGCATTTGACCAGAGGGAGGAGGCTGTCGATCTAGACTTTGCTGTTGGCAACTGCGTCGGGTTTCTCGGGCTTGCAGTTCGATCGGGCACGTTCTAATTTTGCCTTCCTTCTCCATCTTCTTCTATACGTTGGACAGCTGCTACATCAGAGACATATACTTTTGTGCCTACCGCCAACGACATTCTTCCGAGGATGACAAGCGGTTGCGTATTGCGGCACGGTCCGTCTTTTGGGTAGGTTTTGATGGCAACGGACTCAGCCATTGTATCAGTGTTCATGCTTCAAACACAGACAGAAAGTCCCAGAGGCAAATGGCTGACACAATTTTTGACTGCCGAAAAAAGGCACCAAAGATAGGAAGTTGGCTCATAGCGTCTTGGACCACATCACAGGTGCCCAAGACGCTTTCAACCGGCTTGGAAGGCACAACGAGAAGTCTGCCATCCCCAATCAAAACGCGTTTTTCTGTGCCGCTTCAAGTGGCTTCGTAATAAAGCCACTGTTTCAGCACACCCCAGTGGCTAGGCAGGCAGCTTCTATCTTTAGGTTTTTTAATTTGGTACGGAGTAATCAACACTCTATTTTCCCATGTTTCGGCAAGGCCTGATAGACCAGGTGCCGGCGGCTGGCAGCTACAGGCCTACACCCGCGCCACACATTGGCGAAGCTCACAGGCCCCTATGGCGATGCGCCACACCCGAGCGCCTGTTACATAAAGCAGGCGTTCCCCCTTTTCTTACCAAGACTTAGTCTTGTATTCTACGACTCCCTACGTACAAAGCCGTACACGGAAGATAGATACATGTAACGATAGTAAACTCAACATACAGAAGACGAGAAGAAGAGAGAGAGCCTCGCTCTCGTCGAATCTCTAAAGATAAGCCCTCGGCCCTTGAGCTAATAGTTCGTCACCGTACGGTGCTCCGCCCGTCGTGCACTGATCACCCCCGGCTCCGGGCTCGTCCCTTGCCACCGCCGGGCCCCTGATCCGTGATTCTTTCGGTTAATAAAGCGGTTAAACTCTACATAAGTACTCCGTATGTACCTTTTTCTACCATTCCCCACCAGCAACAGCTATGTATACGGCCATCTCTCTCCGCCCGCTCAATGGCACAGCCTATGATAGCAGATGTTTGCGGTTCACGGCATTGGGCTGTCAACCGGGCTGTGCAGGCCTTCGCTAATGAGGAGGCCGCGAATCGATGATTTGTGTGCAGGAGAATGGCCGTAATGGGCTGTGCTGTCTCGTAATGTAGCCAATAGCCTTAAGCCTTGGTGTGACGGGCCTTTGCCGCCGAGATGCGTGTTTCATGCCCTTGTTCGTTGCTGGGGAAAAGTATCGAATGTGGGTCTGTGACTCTTTGTCGCCTAAATTCCAGGGTCGGCGCCAACCTGGGCTGTTGGTCTACATCCTCCGGAGGTTCAAACGTTAAATCGATACTCCGTGTAGGACCCGCACTGCTAAACTAAGGCTGTGAGCAATGTACTGATCTAATGTTTGAGGCCCGAGCCGAGGTGTATAAACGTTACTAGAGTCAGATTGCTGCCATAGAGGGTGCACCCCTGCTATGGGAATTGCTATGGTGCTCAATTTTTGGCTCGTGTCCTCCCAAATAGCGGAGTCCGCTGACGCATGCAAAAGAACAATACCTATATAATGCGCACTAATTAGGCAGATGCCCCTGAAAAAAGGCGTGCTCAAAAGTTTGATTTCGGATCGCCTGCCAGACTTGCAAGGCGGCGATAATCTGTTAAAACCCCGAGCAACTTCCCTTAGTGGAGTGACTACCGCCAGTGCTGTTTTCTCAAGATCTTTGTGTATGCAGCCCGGCCCTTCCGTGAGCTTTCAACCCAGGCTCAAGTCAGTCTTTAGTTCCCTCTTTGTGACCAAGTCGACCTTGCATTATCATCATCAGCCATGGGAGACGAGAGAGAATATGACATCGCACTTGACTCGGCGGCGTTGGATGAACTCAACAGCCCCAGGGCAAAAGATCTCCTCGACACTATCGACAGTCTCCGCAAGCTTCAGATTGGCGGGATTGTCCACCTGCCTCAAATCGTCGTGGTCGGTGACCAATCTTCGGGCAAGAGCTCCGTCTTAGAAGCCATTTCTCGTGTCCGCTTTCCTACTAAGGGCGACCTTTGCACCCGCTTTGCCACAGAGTTGGTGCTTCGGCAAGGCCCGAAGACGAAAATTGGCGTCACGACCATCGCTGCCGAAAAATCGGGCTCTTCTCTGCAGTTCCACCGCGCCAGCTTCAACAAGGATGCTCTGGCCGAAATCATCAGCGAAGCCACAGAGAAGATGGGAATCCTCCGAGGAAACAGAACAGGCTTCTCTCAAGACATCCTGCGCGTGGAGATTTCCGGCCCGGACATTCACCCTGTCACCCTTGTTGACTTGCCAGGCTTCTTCCATTCCGAGACGTCTGATCAAACGCCCGAGGACAAGGAGATCACGAGACGGCTCGCTGAACACTATATGAAGCAACCAAATAGTATTATCCTAGCCGTCGTGTCGGCGAACCACAACCTTGCTGGCCAGATTGTCATCCAGGAGGCCAAGAAGCATGATCCCAAAAGGGAGCGCACGCTCGGCGTGATCACCAAACCCGACCTTGCGGGACCGCAAGACGAGAAGAAGTGTTTCCAGCTCGTCAGAGGCCAGGAGAGCAAGCACAAGTTGGACTTAGGCTGGCACGTTCTTCGCAATCGACCCGAGGGCGAGGAGAACACGAGCGCGGACGACCGAGATGCCGAGGAGGAGAATTTTTTCCGGACGGGCGCGTGGTCCAACATCGCCCCGACCAGCTGCGGCATCGCGTCTCTGCGAAAGAAGCTCAGCGGAGCACTTCTAGAGCTCATCCAGAAGACGTTGCCTACTGTGATTGGGGAAATTGAGAGCAGCCTGTCCACTAGCCAGCATAGTCTGGATCAGCTCGGAAAACCCCGCTCGGAGCCCCAAGACCTGCGGGCATATCTGCTCGAGATTGCAGAGAGGTTCAAGCGTCTAGCGTTTGATGGCATGAATGGGCACTACGGTGACGAGTTCTTCGGCGACCTCTACGATGATCGGGATGCCCGGAAGCTGCGGGCTTTACTCAGGAGGCTCAACAGCGCTTTCTACGCGACGCTAGTCACCAAAGGGGTGGATCGTGAGATTGAGTGGGAAGACGATTATAGGATTCCGTCCCACGACGGGGGCTTTAGCTGGATCCGGGATGGAAATAAAGTGCCGGAATACCTAGAGTCGTACCTCCACCTCTTCAACCGATTTCCAGAGCCCGCAAAAATCCTCGAGACGGACCTCTGTGAAGAGCTCGAGACGCTGGCGGCGGTCAACCAAGGAACCGAGTTCCCCGGCTTGCCCAACGGCAAGCTAGCCTTCCAGCTCTTCAAGATGCAGGCACGGCCATGGGGCGGCATCGCCGATTTCTACCTCGACCAGGTCACCGACTTTGCCAAGTCTTTCGTGGAGGACCTATTCATCCACATCATTGGGGCCGACACGCAGACTGCCAACGCTATCTTGCTGTTCTGCGTCGGTAAGTTCTTCGAGGATAAGCGGAAGGTCCTAAAGGACAAGCTACAGGAAATTCTCCGGCCGTATGTATCTGCATATGGCTCCGCGCTTGACGCGGAATTCTACGCCACGCTTTCGTCAAGGACGATCGAACGAGAGGCGGGGCGCGTCGCAAACCTACTTGAAGAGAGGTTTCCAGCGGCATTCACCGAGAGAGGTGGAAAGGGTCTTACTCGCGAAAATGTGGAGCTGGCGATCCGCAATGCAGAGATGGCCAGGGCCGGCGAGTTCGGCACTGAAAAGGTCGTCGGCATGACGATGACGCACTTTCAGGTGAGGACACTGCCTTGTCTCTATCAGCTAATATACGCGAGGAGGTGCTAAGTATTCTCCATAGATATCCCTCAGAACATTTACCCAGAACGTGATGAACTTGGCTGTCGAGAACTGCCTCATTTCTGACCTTCCCGCCATTTTGACACCATCGATGGTTATTCGGATGAGCGAAGAACGCCTGAAAGAGCTCGCCTCCGAGTCCGAAGACATTCAGGTTAGGAGACAGACGCTTCAGGAAGAGGTCACGATGCTCCGAGCGGGCCTAGAGGAGTGTCGAAGGTCTCGTCGGCACGAGAGAATAGGTGCGTCAACTGCTCTGACCGGCCAAATAAGAACCAGCTACCGATTGGCGGTTGGCTGACACTTGGACACAATCAGTGCTTCCCGAAGCCTTCCTGAATACCCCATCCTCGACCCCAGGTGGGCGGTCGCCGTCGAGGACGTCTCCGTAACAGTCGTCTACATGTAGGACGCGGGATCTCGCAAGGTCCTCAAGACCAAGTCGGCCTCTGCAACTCTGGCGTCTGAACAAGAATCGCTTACTTCCAAGAGCACAGCGCAACCGCCCTCCGTGCTGGCAGAGCAGTCCGGCTCATCCCCGCATCCACAGCTTGCCAAGTTCTCCCCGGAGCTTCTACTACGACGAGGACAGATCCCAGCTTAGCCTTGTCGATCGCTTGTGTCACATTTGCAGAGATCTTGCGAGGGGACACCTCTCACTTGAGGAGCTCAGGTTGAGATATGAATTTATGCAAAATGGAAGTGAAATGTTCGACGTATTCTAGCGGCACGGGAGCCTGTATTTTGGTAGGGCGACGCATGTACGCTAACTATTTATGCCGTTGCTTCCTACAAGAATACGATAGTAGTTATTTGTCGAAAGGCAACGACGGGGCCGATTCCAATTGAGTCACTGTTGCCTTTGTGATATGACTGTTGTAGTGTTGTAGCCTATTAGCTAGAAAAGGGCCCTAGCCCGCCTACAGCCTTGTCATATATTGATATTATTCCTTCATCCCTGCCACAAATACCACTACAAGGTCGGCAGTGTCATTGTGCGCTGTCTGATTATCACCATTATTGACTCGCGAGGCTTTCTTTTAATGGTGATGTATTAATCAAACGCGTCACCGGCCAAGGTCGTGTGCTCGTACAATCTGGTAAAATTGCTGGTATAGATCAAGATCACAAAGCTTCAGACAACCGGACAGCAGTGGTTGTGTCCACTTAGCTTGGGAATCTCGCAGTTCTCGAAACCAAGTCACGACATACCAGGTCCTAACCGACATTGATGCTATCAAGATACATGACCGTAACGGTACCTCACCATATGCCAGACTGTTGACCCACTGCCTTGAGACCCGCAACGTGACCTGCGGTCTCACAATTCCCTAGCAAGTGGCGAAGTGGCTTACAGCACTGATCGGATAGTAAGCCACCTAATTCACTGCAGAGGCTTGACAGCCGGATTCCTAACTGGGAAAGGGGTCAGCTATATCGAATCCAAAGTAGCAATCATGTCTTGGGTAGAAAACTAATTTAGCTCGACAATTCAATATTGACTCGTTGCATAACTGCCCGTGTTCCTAGTCCAGAAAACCCCGTTTCAAAATGTGGTCATCAAAGTAAACAACCTGAAGACTTATCTCGCCGCGCGCTTTATAGAATATGGTCCCGGAGATAAGGGCACACAGGTGACGTCCATCTTCAACAATAAGAAACTATCCCCCATGGATCTGCCTTGCTTCTTCAAGGCGGGTGTTATCGCCATGCTGACATGCTGTCCCGGTTCCGGTGTCACCTCCCCCATATCCGCTACCATGCAATCTGGGTCAAATGGAACCGAGTTTCCCGAAGGAGGGAAAATCCAGTCAACGCGTGCCGCTTGCCTGCAGATCTCCTGGTCGAGAGCAATAGACCTCTCGATTATATTTTGGAGATCGTTCAAAATGCCCTCTTCTAAATTACACACGAAAGGCTTTAGTACGTCAAGAACCTGTTCAGAAAAGTTGAAGCTCAAGTCCTCCACAAGCCTCTGAGAGTCTCCCTGATCATTATCCTTCACAGACTCTAAGATGAGAGCCGAGGTAGTGGCCTTCCACATCTGGAATCTTCGTTCAGTCTCGGGTGCCGTTGCTCGGCCCGATTCATCGTAATAAGTAACTAGAGTGGCTTGTAATCAGCGTGTGGTATACTTAGAAGAATCTCAAAGGCACATACTTGGCTGCAACACTTGGTATACTTGGGTAAGTGAGTTTTTCAGCCATGGTGCCCAACAAAATTTCTCAAAAATCTCGCCTGCGAGCAGCCTCCAAAGAAACGACTGAATCACGATTGGGCCTCTTGTCTCTGACATAAGATAGGTTCGATAGTCATCAGACCCGGGCGTAGTTTCATGCATGTACTTCCAGAAATCGGCGGCTGGAAGATTTTTCGACTGTCCAGGTGACTTTCTCTCAAAATATTGCACGGAGAAAGCTCGAATGTCATAGCGTAGCCGCCGTACCGATGTGATTAGGTCACTGTCGGAGAGTTGGTAAAGTCCTCCTCCCTGGGACCGGAGCTGATCCAACTGTGAGGCTGCCTTCTTCCAGTTCTTTTGAACTTCCTGCAGGGTCGCGGTGGTCTTCTGTAACCTGCCCCGCGTCTCTTGTAGCTCCTTTTGAAGGGCAATATTCCCGTGCTTGCCTTGTTGCAACTCCTCCAGGGCTACCGTGTTTTTCTGTAGTTTTTCATGCGCTTCTTCCAGGTTCTTTTGAAGAGTTGCTTTATCGTGCTTTTCCTGTCGCAGCTCCTGCAGGGCAGATAAGACGGTTCTCATTTCTGCCGACAGAGCATCAACCCTGTCGGGCAATTCATCCCACCGGGAACCTTCCTGTTGATGAATATTTGCGTGCTCGGGTTGCTCAGGCCGTCTTAGTGTCCGGGGTTTCAACGGCTCCTGGTCCTGGGCCGGCGATGACGGGTAGAGACCGACGGGGTTTCGCTCGACTGGCTCGGGCCGTCCCGCTATTCTCGCACTTGCTCTGCGCTGCGGGACGTCCGTGGAGCGCTTGTAGGGCTGTGGAGCCGCGGCTTGTTTGGATGCATGGACCTCTTTGCCTTCATCGGCATGGTCTGACATCATATCATTGCAAACGGTGACCACGCCTTTGATATTGCCAGGTGCTGTCGTGAGAGCTGACGTCGTTCTTCGTGTGGCTTGCTTCGGGGTCTTCTTTGGCTCTGTAGAGCCTTGGACGGGTTCTAATTGCGCGTCCATTGTGGTGGCCTGGTCGGTTAGGATTTCTCGCTTCCCTGGAATATAGAGTCTGAGAAAGTCCATGTCTCGAAAGGGCTGAGGGCATTGATAATACCGTTCTTGAGCGACGTGAGAAATGCTGCCAAGGGGATTTTCAAAGGTTACTTCCCTTTAACACATTTGAAAAATTGTTCTGTCTCTGTGTTTCAAAAGTAATTTGAAGGGGCTTCGCCAACAGGGGACCAATGATGCTGTGTAGTTCGATCTGAAACAGTCTATCATGCGACAAAATGCACCCGCGCGGCAAAAGGACTTCTGAACGCGGGGGTGCCACACTCCTTGATAAAGAAGAGTAGATGCCAAATTCGATACCGTCCAGGTGAACACTCATATATGCTTGGGCAACTGGGTTACCCCGCTGCATAATTCCCCGCAGATTGTCATTCACACAAATTCCCGGAGAATCAAATCAGCTCATCTCAATAGCATCACGCTCGGTCTTCCTCATTTGCAATGTCGTTCAGACATAGCCCGAGCAATATGCTGAAAAAGCTCAGTTTGGTTGACGATGATGACAAGGTCGAGGATAGTCTGGTAATTGGTATTGACTTCGGAACAACGTAGGCAAAGATCAAATAAAGATTCTTCCCGTGGCGTCATTGAGCGGCGTACTGACTTTTATCTCGTGGTAGGTACTCCGGAGTGGCCTGGGCGACAAGGACCGACTTCGAGAACAATCAGGTCAACTTCATTACTTCCTGGCCCGGCAATGGCCGCGAGGAAGGCAAAGTCCCAACGGAGCTCTGGTACGACCAAAATGATGAGTTAGTCTGGGGCTACGACGTCCCTGCCGACGGTGAACCCTTCCGCTGGTTCAAGCTTCTCCTGCTTCGCACCGAGGATCTGGACTCGGAGCTCAGCGAGTCCGACTTTGTGACCCGGGCAAGGAAAATGGTGAAGGAATCTGGCAAAACGGCCGTGGGTCTGATAACTGACTATTTGCGTCTGCTCTGGGAGCATATCATGTCGACGATTGAGAGAGCACGTGGAGAGGCTGTGGTCGAAGCCCTTGCCATCCACGTCGTCGTCACCGTGCCGGCAATCTGGAAGGGCTATGCAAGACAGGCCATGAAAGACGCCGCCGCAGAATCTGGCATCCTTGACTCGCGCTTGGCAGGGGCCACAAAATTGACCCTTGTCCCTGAGCCAGAGGCTGCTGCACTATCAACTCTCCTTGAACAGGGCAGCGGCGTTCAGCCAGGCAATGTCTATGTAATCTGTGATGCAGGAGGTGGTACCGTGGTGAGTGCATCCTGGGTTCTTATTTTTGAATGGCGGCTAATTAGCAGTCAAGGATCTCATCAGCTACGAAGTAAAGAGCACGAAACCCATCGTCCTACAAGAAGCCGTGGAAGGAACAGGTTAGGATCCCCCCAGCGTTTTCAATTCCAACAGGCAGAGTTGGAAAAGGCTAACAATCATCGCGCTCACAGGTGGGCTGTGCGGCGGGATCTTTATCGACCAGACGTTTGAGCACATGTGTAGCGGCCGCCTCGGGGCTAAATGGAAACGACTGAGCAAGACAGGAATCCGGGAGATTATGAAAAACGAGTGGGAATACGGTATCAAGCCGCGATTCAAGCCAGCGAAGGCAAGGAAGGAGTATATCGTCTCGCTGCCCGCAGAGGCGTTCAAAGGTCAAATCGCCTCGACCCTAGACGACACCAAGCGAGAACCTTATATCAAGAACGGGCGGATCCACTTTCTCAGGTGAGCCTCCCTTTCAAAAGTGCATCATGGTTAACATACACCTAACAATTACAAACCAGTTCTCACATCGAAAAAGCGTTTGAGGCTGTCTTTGCCGAGATCGAGGGGCTTGTCGATGGGCAGATCCGAAAGGCTGTTGAAAAAGGCCTGTCTGTGACTGTAAGGATCATTATTATTATTTGAAAACCCATCTTGTGAAGTTTTATGCTGACTCTTGGCAGGGTATCATTCTCGTTGGTGGCCTGGGGGGCAGTCCATATTTGTACGAGTATCTTAAAGCTGCGCACTTAGAGGCTGGAATCACAGTGCTTCAATCCGGTGGAATAAAGCCGTACGTGTGAAATCCTCTCCGAACATACTATACATGATCATGACTAAGAAATTCCGGTAGACGCACTGCCATCTGTCGAGGTGCCGTTTTGAAGGGTTTCCTAGGGGAAGATGACAATCAGCTCGAGGGAAAGAACGTCAACGCACCAATTATGGTCGCGTCGACGGTGTCCCGGGCTAGTTACGGCACACGGTTCCAAACCACCTTTGACACACTCAGACATCGCGAGGAGGATAGAGCATGGAATGCTCGTGAGGGTTTGTGGATGGCGAACAACCAAATGAATTGGTACTTAAAGCGGGTGCGTACTGCTGTAAACCCCCACCGGATCCCCATACCTCCAGTTAGCCTTCTGGCAGTTCCCAGTGAGACTAATATATGAGATAGGGAGAACTAGTCTCCAAGATCGAGCCAGTTTCCGCCTCTTGGTATAGGTTGTATGAAGAGCGGGAATTCGATGGAACTCTTTCGGTGACGCTCTATCAGTGCGAGGACGAGGTACCTCCGACACGACACACCCACAGCGTCAAGAGATTTGGCACGCTCTATTGCGACCTCGACGTTCAGTACTCGGATCTCCCAGACTTTGAGAGTAAAAAAGGCGTGAGGACTAAGAAGCTTGAATTTAAAATCGACCTGGTGCCATCAGGGGCCTCGACTGAATTTGTTCTATACGCATGCGGGAGGAAACAAGGAAGCCGAAGTACCACGATTCATTTTTCATAGCGGAGGACCAAGACGTTTTCCAGATTGTATGCTTAGTTTTTTGAGTGTAAATGTTGTTATCATTCTGTATAAGCGGTAATTACAGCTTTGTGAGATGATTGTCTCCATCGAGTGTGATGGCAGCCCTCGTGGATTTTCGCTTCGTCGAATTCCACGAGGCCATAAGAGGGGCCGAGCCGCCAAGTGCGATCAGGAACGGCAGAACCGGGAGGGCACGGACGGGATGTGGGCCAATGAGGTTGGCCACGGAACCTCATACGGCCTCATACGGCAAAGGACATGTCGGTATGAGGTTTGCCTAATATATAAGACTGAGGTCTCTACCCAGTCAACCTAGATAGAGACTCAGTCGATACCGCTTGTCTGAAATGCAAACCTATATGAACTTGTATTCCTGTGGCCCTCATTGCCTACAAAAGGCACTCAGTGATTCTATTGATACACACCTCGTTGTTCTTCAGAACACAAACCTCCAAAGACTGATCACCTTTGGAGAGACTCTCCTACCTTAGGAAGTGCATCTGTAACACTCTGATCAGGAGCTTCCAGTCGCATGCTCGCAAGAGTCCTGACTGAACTGCAGCATCTGGAAAGTCGTCATGCCGTTCTCTGCCATGTGTTTGAGAGATACGTTCTGAAGCGGCCATTCATCAGCCCTTGCGAACCGCCTCCACCGCAGCTTCATCGCGGGACACGCGTGAAGACAGCAGGTTTGGAATGCTGCGCTGTCAAGAGAGAGTTTTCGGCCGTGGGTTGGGGTTCCGGACTCTCCACGATTGGAAGACAGCACCGTCTGAGCGAGGGCCGTGTAGTAGCAGTCTTTGGCATCGCATGGACGGCGGAGGCGGTTTTGCGATGCTTGTTTGGTCGCGGCCTAACTCATCATCTTCCTTGTCCTGCTCTCCTTCGCTACCATCTAGTGATTGAGGTCGTAGTTGTCCTTGTCTGTGAGGAAATGGGATAGTGGGAATAGCCTTGGGAAATCACGTCACAGAGGCAAAGGTCATAAGACGCAACATAGCAACGGGCACAGCCGTTGCGTCAATTGTTAACATGTGATCACCGTGGTAATCACCAGCATGGATTATCTAGGCAGTACAGACAGCATCGCCAAGCCAGTCAACTGCCCAACTACATTCAGGCAACGGTGGGGCAACAGATGATTACCTGAAACACCTATACAAGGATATATTACACTACACCAGGTCTTCCTTTACGTGCCGCCGCGAGACCTATCCGCTGTGACACAGATAGAGCACACTTGTGCAGACATGCTTACGCTGGCGCCCGGGTGCGCAGCAACGGTGTTTGGCTCCCAAAGACGTCTCATAATTCGCAGGGAAGTCCAAGAGTTGATTCGGGTAGCATAACAGTAGTCTACGAGCTCGCCATGCTACAGCTTCTTGAAGATTTATCTTCAAGCTAATATCGCTCAGTGTCAGCCTCGTAAACTTTCCGTTGTTATCGTATTGCACTAAACGCGATAGACGTGCCAGGCACAGAGACAAAGTGGATGTTAAGCCCTCATGGCGTACAATTTTTAAATTTTATCTAATATAAGAAAGAAACAAACCTTGGCATTACACACTGCTTTTATTCCCACCCTCCCTCTTAACCGGGAATTTGCTCCGTAAGTCCGAACAGTCTGTAGGTCTTCGGACAAGAGCCCGACGTCCATAAAAATATAAACCGGCCGTAGCCAGAACACCAACTTCGCGTGCTGGGGGTTTGGGACCTGGTTTTGGTGGATTTGGGCCTTGCCGCTCTGCGTTCTCTCATTTATTCGTTGCACACCGCATGGGGCACCTTTGTGGCAGGCTGGAAAGAATGCTCCGCGAAAATGCGACGACGTGCTTCATTCCTTATCGCTGGTGTTGCCTTCATGGGGGCCGTCCGCAGTATGGATATGCAGACGCACGAATGTAGTTGGCGGAACAATGCCCCCCTTTCTTTGTTCCATTCTGGCAACGTCCTCTTTTTGCGGCGGCCCCGACTGATAGCATCTCGGTTTGTCCATGCACTTGTTATGCCGCCGAAAAAGAGACTCATTTCGGTGTCCTTCTTTCTCCTGAAAGATCGGCCCGCCTCCATATATGCGACAGATCCAAAGTCTCGCACAGATGTAGCGCGCCTTTCTATGGAGCTATCTGTCAGGCTCTCCAATCATCTTATAGAGAAGTGTCAGTAAAATAGTTAGCGACGCCATAATACGTTCTTCCCTTTCTGGTCCGGCATGATTCCCCAGGGGTCCCATGTCGGCGGCTCCCGCCAGGAGGGGATCCGTTATATCCGGCTGCTCGGTCGCACATGGTTGCTCCACTCGCAAGCGTGGCATTACGCGGCAGTGAATGGCTTATCGTGCTATTACAAGGTGTCGGAGACTTCATTGAGTATTTATGCAGCCTTTCGTGCGCATCAAAGTGCGGAGCGATGCTATCTACGCTATCTGTGGGAAGAGAAGGATCTCCCAATACAGACGAGAGTCCCAATGTGGCATAGCGACTGCGGGTAGTAGCGGCCCTTTCAGACAAACACGGTCTGCTCATCCAATCTTATCTGATAGGGAACCCGCGGGGCGGACTGGCGCATCTTGAACATACGTGATAGACGTGGTGTGTAGCTTCAAAGCCATTCGAGAACACGAAATTAGGCCAAGGCTATAGGCGGCGTCTGCTTTGTTCTGCTACCCTAGAACTTCTCTCTTAGTTGGACATTCTGTATTTTGCATGCCAGGCTTTTCTGCAATCGTCTTCTCCCCTCGGGGTTTTTCCCGATTTGCGCACGCGAGGCCGCGTTCAAGACTACATAAAGCAAAGCATGTAGCTTGCTTCACCATGGACAGATTGTAGAAATCCACAATCCCTCCTCTTAGCCCTCTCTATCCACCTTTCTAGCCGTCGCAGCAATGTCTGTCGTCCCGCCGCCCGCGGATGTTGTGATGAGCGCAGAGCCCATTTCACCCTCCGGGCCGGACCCCGAGAAGTCCGACCTCGACAAGAAGCTCAACGAGAAGCACGACGACATCGAGGTCGCGTCCATAAGAGAGTCCATAATCGACGATGCAGCCAAGGCCTACATCCCTGCAGACGACGAGGTGGTCATTGACCCGCGGCTCATTGATTATCCCATCCCGCTTGTCGCCAAGACTGTTGACCTTCATAATAACTTTGAGTAAGTTGAATTGATATGCAGGCACGCAGATGAATATCACACTTACAACAAGATGGCCCTCTCTCGCTCTGTCTCTCCCTCTCTCTCCCATTGCCAACCGTCTAACCATTTCGCAGCGAGCCCATTCTTACGTTCCGGTTCTGGGTCCTGACCACATTCTGGGTCATCGTCGGCTGTGCTATCTCCACCTTGTACTACTTCAAGCCGTACTACCAGGATCTCGGCAGCTTCACCGTTCAGTTGCTGTCATGGGGCATGGGTGACTCTATGGCTCGGTACCTCCCTGACCGGAAGGTGACCATGTTTGGCAAGTCATTCAGCTTGAACCCCGGGCCGTGGAACGCAAAGGAGCATGCGCTCATCGTCGTTGCGTACTGGGGCAGTGTGAGTTCAATGTCGCCCGTTCCCCCCCGTCTTGTACCACCTGTTTCTCAAGGAGTACAATATCCAAGGAAAGCTTGCTAATGTACGAAATGGACCTCCGTGAACAGTGCTATACTGCCTATGGTCTTGGCCCGCTCTCGGCGCTGGAGCTGTACTACGACAGGAAGATCAACGCCGGCTGGGGAATTGCCTTTCTCTTGACGTCGCAGATGCTGGGATATGGCTTTGTCGGCCTCTTCCGTGATATCCTGGTCCGGCCGCCTAAGATCTTCTACCCGGGTGTCCTGCCGAATGTGCAGCTCTTTAACGCCATGCACAAGAATCCGTCGGTCACGACCAAGTCTATCAAGTTCTTTTCCGTTGTCGCCATTGCGACGTTCTGTTACCAGTGGCTGCCCAGCTTTATTTTCCGTACGTTTACACCTCCCTCTCCCTTTTTTTTCTATTCTCTTTCTGCTTTTGTTTTCTAAAAAACCTCTTATAGCCATGTTGTCGTCCATCCCGTTACTCTGCTACTTCGCCCACGGAAAGTGGAAAGGCTTTCTTGTGGGATCAGGGTACTATGGGTTCGGAATACTCGACTTCTCGCTAGACTGGAACTATATCTCCTTCTTTTCGCCGCTCTACATCCCTCTGTGGTCCAACGCCTCGCAGATTGGCGGTGCTCTGATTGCCTGCTGGCTCATTTATCCTATCATGTACTTCACAAACACACTCGGTTCCACGAACTACCCGCCCATGTCTTCCGATACGTTTGATGTCAATGGCGTGTCATACGATGTTTCCGCTGTCCTCACGCCACAGTTCACGCTTAACCAAACTGCAATGGTTCGTCTTTGTCACTTTCTTCCTCACACCCCTTCCTCTTATTTTTCTTAACTATTTGTAGGACAACTACTCGCCTCCGAGATGGAGTACATCGTACGCTATGAACTTTTTCTTCGGCTTCGCCTGCTCGACTGGCGCCGTACTCTATGCGTTTCTCTTTTACGGTAAAGACTCTGTCGAGGCCGTCATTAATGGCTGGAAGAACCGCCGCTCCGATTACAACGACCCGTACCTCAAGTTGATGAGCCGTACCGAGCGCGTTCCGCATTGGTGGTATTTGATTATTCTTGTCGCCTGCGTAGCGCTTTCGATCGGATGCCTTTATGGAGCAGATCTCGGACTCCCCGTAAGTATCCCTTTTTGTCTTGTCCGCTTAAGTCTTTCATGGACATCTACAATCGAACTAACTGAAATAGTGGTGGGGGTTTATCGTCATGTGCATCATTTCGCTTATCAGCACATTCCCCAACGGTATTCTTTACGGTATCGCCGGCATGCAAGTGGGCATGTCGTACCTGGCCGAGATCTTGGCCGGTGCCATGTTCAGCGGGAACCCGAGTGCTGTTCTGGCTTGCATCGTCTACTCCAGCCAGCTCCTCGTCCAAAACATCAACCTCACGTCTGATTATAAATTCGGCTTCTACATGAAAATTCCGGAGAAGCACATGTTTGTCGCTCAACTGTACGGCACCTTGCTGGGTCCCTTTGTGAACTACGGAATCATGCGGCTGGTGATTGACCGAATCGGTAAGGACGTCCTGACTGGTGTGGTGGCGTCTAACGCGTGGGATGCCCTCCAAACGCGCAACTACTACTCGCTTTCCGTGATCTGGGGTATTATCGGCCCCAAGGTACTGTTCGCCAAGGGCTCCGAGTACGCCTGGATCTACTACGCCTTCGTCATCGGCCCTGCCCTGGTGGGCCTTGTCTACATCTTGCATCGCCTCAAGCCTGAGTGGCAGCTCGAGACCCAGTGCAACCCCGTCGTCATTATGTACGGCGCCACCCTCTTCCCCGTCTATCAGACGACCAACCTGATGACCTCGGGCCTCTTGGCCATGTTTTTCATGGGCTACATGCTGCGCTACCATCCGGCCTGGTTCCGCAAGTACGGCTACCTGCTTGGCATCGGACTGGATAGCGGCACCCAGATCTGCTCCACTGTGATCATGTTCGCAATCAACCTGACGAACACCACCATGCCCGTCTGGTGGGGGAACAACGTGAGTCGCCCTTGAGTCTTCTCTTTTTGTGTTGTTGTACTCCTTGAAGAGAGGAGTCTGGCAAAATCGAGATTACAATGCTAACTCTTTTATTCCTTTAGGCCGATGCCATTGATCGCTGTTTCCCTCCTTCAACCTTGCCGCCAAACGCGCTCAACTAAGGCTCGCTTTATGTTTGCAGTGGAACAGTTGCACATCACTTTTTCTGACACATCTTCATAAATACATGTATGTATATGTGTATGTGTGTATGTTCGAGTCAAGGAGGATGCGAGAGACAGCAATGAGGTTACTAGAATAGCGGTCGACTTATTTATCCGGTTTCTTCTCTCATTTCTCTATCTGTGCTTGTTCTAAACTGTGATATGCAAATTAGCTGCTTGTTATTGCTGCCCAATATATGCAGTGTTCCTTTATTTCTTTATTTCTTTATTTCTTTATCCATTCATTCATTTGTTCTCTTTTTTTCTGGAGGTCATTTGTAATGTCACCAGCATCATTCGCCCGGGATAACACACCGCAGGGGGGATCTACCCGCACAAATCTCGGGCGAAGCCATGCCCAAACGAGGATACAGAACAGATCTTGATATTGCAAGGAATAATAAGCAGAGAGTTATTTCTAGTCCATATTACGGACGTTGTTTTGTTCTTTTGTGTTATACCCATGCCTTATGTAGTTCATAGCATGGTTTTCTTTGAAATAGGGCCCGAACAACCTCATTTTCTCAACTGCAAATCACGAGCCGTCTTTGGGGGCCAAGCACAGGCACTGCACAGCCTGGCACAGGCGCTAAGCATGCCTCCACAGGCTTGCACAGGTGTGCACACCTATGCACCATCTGCGCCACAGCAAGTATGTGCACAGTTATAAGCATACAGATCTAAGCATACGGCCTTATCCATTAACGAGGGACCCAAAACGCGTAAACGCTCTTTAGAGGAAGAGGTCGCAAATGAGTCTTTACGAGTGTTATAAGGTCTTTTTTTTTCTTTTTTTCTTCTCTGCAGCTGGTGTGGCCGTGAACCACGGCCGTGATATGCACTCTTTGAGAAGGTGACTGTGAGTCTAAGAGTATGAGTAAGAGTCAACGTCGAGGTCTGAGAGTTGCCATTTCTGGGGACATGTTCAATAAAGCCTCACGCCTCTCGTTCACTTCCACCTCCCACGCCCACCAGCCTCGTACCAAGTTGTCCGTTGCCCACAGACCTTTCATGTCGTCCACTTTGACCAATCTCGACCTCAACCAAGGAAAGAATACAAAGACGTGACCTTGTCTTAACGTCCGTCCTCACGCCCGGACACTGGCGTCTAGTCTCTCCTTGGACCTTCTAGTCCTTCTAGTCATTGCTTGTTTCTTGCTTGTTGTGTTTCCTCCAGTCTGTTCGTTTCCTTGTCTCGGCTGGGCACTCACCTCGACGTATAAGACGAGCGCCCTTGTCTTCAACATCCATCTTCTCGACATCACGACAACAGCTATGATCATGACCCTCTATCCTATCATCAGCAAGCTACGCATCACAACCGCAGCCATGTCCTCCAACGTCGACCATTTCCTCGACAACCTGACAAAGGTCCCCGAGATCATCTAAACAACCCCTTCAACCATTATTGTTACAAAGAGTACTTCCCGGCTGGGAGTGGCCCTTGCTAGGTGATCAGGCTAGAGGGCCCTGTTATGTAAGAGCAGTGATAAGGTGTAACATGTGAACAACAAGTCAACACACATTGGTGGGTAAGTGAGTTGTCGCTTGTATACAATAAGCACAGGAATACAGGTTCATATAGGTTAGTGTTTCAAACAAGCGGTAACGGCGGAGTCTTCTATCTAGGGTACTGGGAGGAAGCCTCAGTCTTATATATCTAGGTAACCTCATTATAATCGGTTGCCCAGGCGAGACGTTTTTGTCGGTTGGTCTCTGAGATGAATGGTTTCTTTTTCGTGACGACGTGGCGTTTAAAGCCGTTACGTATGAGCGCTAAACGAATTGCCCATTTCCCGAATCGGCCTTTGAAGACCTCTTTTGCCAAGCAAGAGGTAGGTCGTCCTCCGTTATTGTTTCTCCGTACTCGCCGTACCAATTCACGATTCAGGTCCCCACAAGGCCCAAATACGAGCTGCAGTGGTGTCAAATAGTCATTATTGCCATAATTGTTGAGTTGTATGCTGTCAGAGGCAGAAAATCTGCATGATTTCGTAATAGCTTCATGCAGGTGTTTTCCCGGGGAATCCCGAGCCCTCATCATGTGACGTGGCATGTAACGTATCCCGTGATATCCCCGTAGCTAATCCACGACACATTCTAACAAGTGGTTGGGAAGAAACCACTGGTTAGGATGTAGGCTAAACCCAAATAGGAAACCACGCGTGTCTTTTCTAAATTCACGTCTTGCGATAATCACGCTTTCCAAAACAACGCGACCAGGCGCAGACGACCAGCAATCCGTGGACAGATAAAATCCATGGCCGCTTGTGTTTGATCATCTATTCTTTGAGCATTCTTTGAGCATTCTTTGAGCATTGCTTCTGTTTCACTCCCCCCTCTGTTTTCTTCTACGCATCGCGACTCGCCAAACTCCGTTTCTTTTTTTATAATGGGCAATACCCTCGTCATCGGCGGCATCGTTGCCGCAGCCATTGGTCTACTCACACTCGGGATCCCTCTGTTCTTGGCCGAGTACTTCCCCGTGCAGCTGCTGTGGAAGCAGCGCAGCGGCCGGCCAACTGTGCGGACAGCTTCGTACGCCGGACGCACGGCGCTGGTGACTGGCGCGAATGGCGCGTACGGTTCGCGTGCGGCGACGCTCTTTGCGCAGCACGGAATCGAGACACTCGTGCTGGTCGACGTGCACGACTGTGCTGGCGTGCAGCAGCAGATTGAGGCGGACCTGCGCGCCCAGGGCAAGCCGGTGCCGACGATCCTGGTGTGGCAGATCGACATGATGACGTTTGCGGGCTGTCAGAAGCTGGCAGCGCACGCGAGCACCTTGGCGTGCCTTGACCACGTGCTTTTGACGGCCGGCATCCTCGCCTTCCACCGGCGCGAGTCGCCAGAGGGCTGGGAGACCAGCCTCCAGGTCAACTTCTTCTCTACCGCGCTCATCGCGCTGCTGCTGCTGCCATGGCTCCGGGCCTCGCCAGGCAATCCGGAGCCACCGGTGCTGACGTTTGTCACCTCCTTTGGCATCTACCCGTCGTCCTTTACCATGGGCCTGCCCCGGTCGGCGGCGGCCGGTTCCGCCGGTTCCTCCTCCTACCTGCACCGCCTCAGCACAAACCGCGACGGCATGGAGCAGGCCCACCAGTACGGCCGCTCCAAGGGCCTGCTGCTCTATTTTACCCGCGAGCTTGCCGCCCGCACCGCCCGCGCAGCCCAGGCCGGTCGCCTCGATCGCCCCGTCACGATCACTAGCGCCGATCCAGGCTCTGCCTGGACCCCGCTGACGAGCCCCAACCAGGACAAGCTTATCCCGCGCCTCGTCATGAACATCAGTGCCCGTGACCCCATCTATGGTGCTGCCGCCCTCGTCAACGGCGCCTCCGCGCCGGCGTCCGCCAACGGCCAGATCTTGCACGACTTCGATGCCGCCTCGTACCCGCCATTTATGAACCGCACGAGCGGCCGCGTCGCCCAGCAGCTGGTCTGGGACGAGGCGCGCCGTGAATTCGAGGCAAAGGTACCCGAGGTGGCAGCTGTGTATGCAATGCTGGAGGAAGACATGTATGTTACAAAGGCACTTCCCAAGGGTAGGTAACTCTACTAGTTAATCAGGCTAGGGGAGTTTATGTTCTGAGTAAGACAGTGAGAAGGTGTAACGGCTGAACAATAAGTCAACACGTAATAAGGGTATGGTGGGTGTGGTGATTGTATGCAATGATGGCATAGGAATACAGATTCATGTAGGTTTGTATTTTAGACAATCGGTAGCGACTAAGTCTTCTATCTAGTCTACTGGGGGGAAGCCTTAGTCTTATCTATCTAGTGAACTTCATATGGCTTCATATCCAAACTTCATTCCTGTATGAAGTTCGCCCAAACTTCATACCGCTTCGTTCCTAAACTTCATTCCTGTATGAAGCTTTCTTGCTTAGTTATTCCGTGCTTCCTTATATAACTCGTAGTATCCTGATTCATGTGGAGGTGTCGTCCCTTCTGGCGGTCTTTCCACTCAGCCGCTTCTTCAGCCACACCCTCGTGTACTGGCCACCGTTGTGCTGTCCACGTGTGTGTCATCCCGACTTGTATACCAGTACCGTCCGTGCTGGCTGCCTGTGTTCCAGCACCTTTCGTGCTGGCCACCTTTCTGGCGTTCCTGGCCGCCTTGGGTCCCCGTTTTGGGCCTCTTGGGGGCCGTAATCGTAACAATGTAGAGGGCGAAGAAGGGGGTTGCGGAGGTGCCTACGTTTTAGCCTTTGTCGGACTTATTCCATTGAGTGAAAGCTAGTTAGCCCGTTGAAGCGCTCAGGGAGCTGTAAAGGTGTTTCTGTGGCTGTGCCGGCTCGCGATGGAACAGCCATAGAGGCACAGCAGGCACAGCGAGCACAGGGAGCACAGGGAGCACATGTGCTGAGCAGGTTGGAGCAAGGACGGCACAGGTGCACCTCCAAAGAAGGAAATTCTCAATGAGGTTTTTCGGGTTGTATATTGGGCTGTTATGTGAACCTTCGTTCATTTCATATCAAAAGGAAACCCCACGGTTTACATAAACTTTCTGAAATAGGCCATGAGGCGTCTTTTGGATTGTTTTAGGTCAATATCACCGTAAAGATTGTTGGGGGCGGGTTCTGGGACGGGTATGCCGTGCTGGCCGAGACGAGACGAGAGCAGACGATAAAGAGGACAGGAGTTGCCTTGTTGTGTTGTGTTTCTTTCCTCGAAGAATTTCCTTCACTATGATCTGCACATATTATTGGAAGGAGGAGATGGGGTCTGTGTTTATGGAGTAGGTGTGTGTTATTATTTAAATACTTGATACAAATTGATTCTGATGGTATAGTAACAAAATATTCATGCTGATATTTTCTGGGATAGCTTTACTACCACAACAAGGCAGGATGGCCCAAAGAATTGGCAAAAGGGTCTAGATTCTTTTGGTTGCATGGAATTAAGTGGGCATAGTCTCGTAGTCTGTTGGAGAAAGCCTCGCATGTTCCGAGTGGCAACCAGGCCCACGTTGACGGTTCGCAGCTCTGTCCTGAGATGTTCGGCTTGTAACCGAAGCAAGTTTTTGGGTTGAACAATCGAACCCGCCGTTCCGCCCTCGTGGAAGGGCTTCCCTCCTTACTTTAGGGCAGCATATGCAGGTCCGATTCAGCCCGAAGCAGCTGTAAAGTGGTTGCACATAGTCCCCGTAGAGGAGGGTGGCTAGTTCGGCTGAAAGAACTAGCGAGGCATGTTTGTTCAAGCATTGTCTTACGGGACTCGGCGGAAAACAAGTGTCAAGTCAATGCACGCCGGCTGTATGCTGTGTGCTAGGCCTCAAAGCGTACGGAGACTTTCGGCAAGGCAACGATGCTACGATGCTGGCCTCGCCTCACGCTTGTCTCGGTGCAGTGGGCGGGACTAGATGCCAGGGGACAAAAAGATACATCTCGAGTACATGTCTCGTTATGCCGGCGGGCGGTTAGTGCCTGCGACTGGGGAATCGACAACATCATCGACACCGGACCCGGACACGCCACTCTACTTGCGTCTGGTAGGGGGGCGTGGGCAGTCCGCCGTCCAAGATCTTTCTGTCCTCTGGGCAGAACTAAAAGGAAAAGATTAAGCCTTGAAGACCCGTACGCACGACACCGACATACGGACGTGCAGACGACTGCATTTCCGAGAAGAGCTAAAGGATAAAATCTCTACCTTTTTGCCTCCCAGCCGGTGATCTTTCGGGGCAGACGATTTTGTTGAGGGTTGAGGTGGCGGGCCAAAAAAAAAATAGATGCATGAAGGATGTGCAGGACGGACGGGGAGCAAGAATCGAACAGGGCACCCCCCTGTGCATTGGACGGGCCGGGTCGAGAGCCATGCTTGCTGCGAGCAGCAAAGCCTCTTTGTTGATTTCGACTTTCGATGCGTTGAAGTTTACAAAGTTTACAGGAATTAAATATCCTCGTTTGCGTCCCATATTACCTCTGCCGTTGTCTCGGCACGTGGAAAGCGTAGGACTGTTCACTGACAGATCAGCCACCCGAGTTTCTTCTCCGAGAGGCGATTTTTGAGGAGGGGCTGATATTTTCTGACTTTGGCTATTTTTTTTGTCTCAGTTTCACTCACACTCCCACACCTTGCTGCCAAATCAGGCCATACTCCCAAGGGTTTATTTCCTTTTTCGGTTATTCACCTATCAGCTTTCGCCTTCCGGGTTTCCTTCTGGGAAGCGTGTGACTGTCCGTTGGCGGCTCTTCCTGGGGGTTTGTCTCCCCCCCCCCTCATCTTTACGAATTATGGCAACTCCGACACCGCCCTCAACCAGTTCACCGGACTGATATTTGTTACGAAGCGCCTGGCACGTTTTTACTTTCTCTTGTTCTTCGCCAAGGCGTTATCGTCTTTTGATTAACTTTTTTTTGCCTCTCTCGTTCTTTCTCTACGAGTAACTTGAGCCGGTAAAACCGTCGTTGTCGGTCCTAGAAACGCTATCGAGTGGAACATCGATAAGCTCAAGAACGCGAGAAGAAATGGGCAGAAAGGCAAGGGACTGTTTTTGGGTTCTCTGCTTGGTTTCTATCTCGGGCGAGCCTAGCGTCGATGACTGCAGTAGTCTCCGCCCAGGGATTGTAGAAGAAGGCAGACGAAAGCTGCTCTGCACCATTTTACAGGTCAGGACGAGCGAATCGACTAATGCAATGCAGTGTCGGTTTCTTCCCCGTACGAGGGCAAGCAGGTAGCGCTAGGGAAACCGGCAAAGGACAGCACAGCAGTGAAGAACAAAAAGCCCCCCATGTGATGGCAGTAGCTCTGGGCTTGTGTAGGTAGAACGGACGCAAGAGCTCACCCCATCTCCATCTCGAACAACAGCTAGCACCACACCCATTCCAACTTCTCGTGTGCGGGGCGTCCTCCCCCAAACTTTTCGGGATACGAGCCTGTTCTTGAACTTTCCTCCGACCTGCCAATATCAGGAAACCCCGTTTCTGAGTGTATATGGGGATCGGCGTCGACAGTCAACGCATATTGCCCGTTGACCGAGAAGGGCGACAACTTTATAATACGTCGTTTTGTGTCATAGCTGACCGTGGGTGGGAACCACGCCAGATCAGAGCTAGAGACGAAACAAGGAAAGTTTGGGGCAGGAGACACTAGATTGCCGTTTATTCTAGTCTCAAAGAGAAAGGAACGCCCAGAGAACTAAGCAATCGCCAGCGGCATCCTCTTAACTAAGTCTGCGATAGCGAATAGATCCCGGATATGAATGGAGTCTCGACGAAGCCGAAGAGAGTGGAAGAAAGTCGAAAAGACAGGGAAGCAAGAAAAGACATCAAAAAGCGTTTGGCCAACGTTGCTTCTCGGGAAGCGGAACCATGCCCGCCAGACAGCGGTGTCTGCTGCAGCCATTTATTTTTGTGCTCCCTCTGCTGGAAGAGGATCTGTCAGAACTTGGTGGCTGGATGTGGCCCTCGCAGAATAATGGTCAGGCTCGCTTATGGCATTCTTCCAATGAAAACGGTCAATGGCCAATGCGGAGAATGGAAGTAAAACAAAAAACGCCCTCTGCCCAGCGGCGTAATTACGGGCCAGCCATTGCAGAACAGAATCTGTTCATCCTTTCCGTTTCCGTCCCATCCTTTCCGTGCAAAGTGCCATTTTCGCCCCCAATGCCGCACCAAAGCTCACACAGTCGAGACGAACCGCCGCAGGTGGCTAGACGTGAATGGTCCCAACTCATTTTCGTTCTCCCACTTTGGGCAGGTTTCGCAATTGGCCTGTTCCGACGTGCGTCGGTGGCTTGGACGTGGGATGTGGGGGATATGGCGCACGTCGTAGCATCATGACAGGAGTCGATGTTGTCGAGCAAGGGGGTAGAGGGGACGGGATTTCATTGGACTCCGGGCTGCAGGCTTCTGCACGTTTCAATGGACCCCCCGCGCACCAGTGCGTTTTGGTCTCTCTTACTTTTCCTGTTGTGTATCCTCTTGCGGTTGCGGTGAAGAAAAGTAGCCGAGGAGGGGGAGGGAAAGGGGAGAAAGACGAGGAAGTCTGGCGAATACTCGCAGCTTTGCGCGGCTGCACGTACTCGTACATGGACGACGAGTGCGTGTCACGATGGGGAACTTGCCTTTTCTTGTTTCTTTTTTTGGTTTCTTTTTGCCTGTCGAAAAACGCATAATCGAACGATTTGCCGCTACCCACCCCACGGATCCATCCGCGTGCGGTTGGGACAAACGAGCACGTTTGGATAAGACGAACAAAGAAACGAAGAAGAACTGAACGCAAGCCTTGTCGCCGGCCGTTGGTTTCGCGGAGTTCGCTGGCTTCGATTCCCTCTCCCGCGACCCCCAATCCCCCGAGTTTCTTTGTTCTGCGCGGCCTCCCCACGGGCTCGGGCCGGCCGAGGATCGCTGGGATGCACATCATCCGTTGTATATCCCTATCCAGAATTAGAATTATAGAAACGATACGGAGGAATGCTCCGCATCGTCTCTTCCAAACGTGAAACCCCGGTTTTCTGAGAGTTAGCACGGACGTCCGGTACGGAGACAGCGGTGTGGCCTTAATCGTTATCGATCCGGCTGCCGTGGACCAGCAGCACCACACCGTGACGGGGCAATGACGAAAAAGGACAGGCCTGCGGTGAATCAGTGGGGAAGAGTAGCACTGCGTACGACCGTATACAGGAAGCCTGTGCCCCGACTGGGCAAGAAAAGAAAGGCGATTCGTGACAGGCAAAGGGGCCATTTTCCGTCCGCCGGCCACAGAAGAGGAGAGGGGCTGGGCAAACACACAGAGACACAGAGAGACACAGAGAGAGATGAGATCCACAGCGACTAGTCCGTGGTGAACCAGCAGAGAGGGGTATACCCTTGCAGGGAGGAGAATAAGTGCGGAAAAAAGGTGTTGAGGGGGTAATATAGCGCTCGCTGTGCATGGCGCTAGAAAACCGGCATGCAAAAGTGGAAGAACAGCGCGCACAAGTGGGAGCGGCTCTGGCGGGCAGGACGACCATGATATGCGCATCCGAGTCCGTCCAGTGGTTATGTAGTGGGTTGTGGTTCTGCTGATTTCCAAGGACATGTTAGCTGGACCCATGGCTCGGCCAGTTTTGCCCCTATTCGCCATCGCGATGTTCCCGAGAATATGGGATCAGCAGCTACTGGCGACGGCCGTCCCTTTTCGTCGCAACAGACCCGTCAGCCCAAACCGGGGCTTTTTTAATGTAAGCTCCCTACCAGTTGGGAATCCCGGCAACCTGGTTGCCATGCTTTTTTGTGCACACTGTTCCGCGCATCTCACGGCGCACAACGCATAACGATCAGCAACGGTTGGCGACATGCAAAAAGCAGCCAAGCGCCACGACAGCAGGGTAGGAGGGGGACGTAGGGAACGGAGGGAGGGGGCCCGCTTGGTCCCCAAAGGGGGAGATGGGTGCGTGGATGCACGCCGAGAGCGACCAAGGACAAGGGGTGGCCCGCTGGTGTGGACCGTCCCATGGCCCTGAGACGGCGAGTCCTCGCACTACGGGCGCAATTTAAGCTGCTGGCGCCCTTTTCTCCATGTTCCGTGCGATACAGAGTAATACACCGCAGTTCTGATCTGGCGGGCAAGCAGCCATCCCTGCCCATGCCCGGGTTCAACCTTGCACGTTCGAGGACGGCCTACTTTATTTTCTTCTTTCTTCCTTCGACTTTCCTCTTTCGACCCTCGCGAGTGACGTGATTTCTCTCTTTCTCCGAAGCTACGCTGGCCTATTCCGTGTGCTCCTCCTGGAGATGCCTGGCTCGTCTGATGCGGATTACGGAGTGTGTGCTGAGGTGCAGACATGACCTCGGTCTAGCGACGAGGCCGCTCCATGCAGGTCATGGACCACGCCTTTCTGCCTTCTGGCCGGCCGCGTCTTATACCCGCAAAGCAGCAGAAGCGTGGTCTTGGTCTTCGTCGGCCACCGACATTTGCCATCCATCCCCATGGCTGACTACAACGTACGGTGCCACGTCGATGGCACTAACACCCCGTCCATTCTGACAACGCCCGCCCCTGCAGAACAGGAAACAAGCGAGGCCTGCAGAGGCTGCAGAGGAAATGGGTAGCCATCCGCAGATTTGTGAACAGGACAGACCGAACATTCCGGGAGGCCTGGAGGTCGCAGGACGGCCAGGGTGCAACGCGGCGGAAAATAGAAAAACGAAGAGCAGCGACGGCCAGCGACGCTCTGCCATGTGAGCACCGTGAGAGATGTGAAACTCGGGCTTGACGAGATGCTGTTGTCAGAAGTGTAATCGTACCAAACATTCAGTCGTTCTCTCCGTCTTCTTTTCCCTTCCCTGAAGAAAACCGGATGGACATGGACGGGGCACTGCGGATCCACCACTACCCACACCCACATCTCCGCCCACACTCCCCTAGACCTCTACGAGTACTCCGTTCCTGTGGTGGTTTCTCCATGCCGTCTCGCTGTCCACTTTGATACCTCTCGTATACTGCGTACGTCGTAAAACCACACCGCGGCCACCGTACGCAACACGCAGTCTGCAGTAGACTCCCTTCCCCCCCCTGTTAGCACGCTTTTTTTTTTTGCACATGAAGGTGCTTATCTAGCCATCTTTTTTTTCTTTTTTTTTTTTTTTGCTATGTTCCTCAAAATGTCCCTGTTGGCCCGTCTCCGCAAAGAAGAGTGCAAGAGGCTGGCCTCTGTGGCCTCGGTTGGTCCTTTTTCACCACTACGCCTTTCTGGGAAGCTCCCCGGCCTGTCTCTTCCAGCCGCTCCTCGAGGAGGACTTCCTGGACCCTTCTGCCTGTTGCAGCAAGCTAGACCTCCGGGGCCGCTTCCGCGCCCTCTTCCCTCTATTCAACGCACAGGACGGATACGACGTACTTCTTGAAACGAAAGCCTCCCGGGGGGGCGTACTCGTGCTAGTTTACCTTTCTCCTCCTCTGTCCACCCTCGTCTCGTTCTGGCTCGGTCTTGATAGTGCATGTCCCACGGATGTACCTTTATAGAATGCCATTGCATACTACGACGTACACCCCCCAAGCTCCTCGGCCCTTAGCTCTCGACCTTCTCAGCCCGGTTCTCAGCTCTGTGCCGCTCGCAATGGGGCGAGCTATGGCGTCGAGCCGAGATTGAGATATGACCTCCGTGAAGATATATCTTCTCTCCTGTTCCCTGCGGTTTCTGCAACGCGAGCTTCGAAGCCTTCTGAAGTCTTCCTCTCCGCAGGACTCTGTCAGGTTCTCGTCGGTCTGCAGTCGGTGGTCTTATCTTGTCACAACTTCTTGCCCCATGCTGCTCAACGTCTTCCCCGTATAGATCCTCTATCCCTTCTTCTTCCTCTTTCTCTTCCTCTTCCTCTTCCTTTTGAATTCCCTCACCTCTCCCTATCTCTCTTTCTCCTCCCCCTCCTTCTCTATCTCTCATATCCTCTATCTCTTCTCTTCTATATAGCTTATCTCTGACTTATATATCTCCTCCTTCCTCTCGCTGTTGTCTATATTTCCTTATAAGACACACAAGAACAGTCGCGATATCTCGCTAACCCCCTCATATCCAACATGGCCGATCCCACCCCCCCCGTGGCCATTGTTGGCCTCGGTGGCCGCTTCCCGGGCAAGGCCACGGACCCTCTCAAGCTGTGGGAGATGTGCTCCGACGGCGAAGACGCCTGGTCGGAGGTCCCGTCGTCCCGGTTCAACCACGAAGCATTCTACCACCCAGATCAAGCAAGAAATGGAGCTGTGTGTTTTTTCCAAATACCTCAATTCTGTTATATTCCACTGTTCTGACCCTGATATCTAACTATATAGACCAACGTCAAAGGCGGCTTCTACCTCAAGGATGACGTGTCGTTCTTTGACGCGCCGTTCTTTGGCATGACCAAGACCGAAGCTGCTGTGAGTTATACTAGCTGTGATAAATTCTGCAAGTCAAGGTAGGTTGCACAAAAGTCAGCAATTCACTAACGCCTCTGCTTCTCAGTCGCTCGACCCACAACAACGCCTGCTCCTGGAGAGCAGCTACGAAGCACTTGAAAATGGTGAGCAACCTTGCGAGCTCTACGTATAAAAGCAAAACCAAAATACTGATACCTTCCTTCTTGTGTTTCCCAGCCGGCATCACCCTCGAACAGGCCTCCGGCTCCGACATGGGCGTCTTTGTTGGCTCGTTCTGCTTCGACTGGGCCAAGATCACGCTGCGCGACCCCGACGCCATCCCGCTCTACCACGCCACGGGGACGGGCCAGGCCATGCTGGCCAACCGGCTGTCGTACTTTTTCAACCTCCACGGGCCCTCCGTCACCATCGACACGGCCTGCTCGTCCAGTCTCGTGGCCCTGCACCAGGCCGTCCAGGCGCTGCGCGCCGGCGAGTGCAGCACGGCGCTCGTGGCCGGCGTCAACTGCACCATGTGCCACGACTCGCTAGCGTCCATGAGCACCATGGGCTTCCTATCCGCCGAGGGCCGCTCGTACACGTACGACAGCCGGGCCGGCGGCTACGGGCGTGGCGAGGGCGTGGCCTGCGTCGTGCTGAAGCGCCTCGACCTGGCCTTGGAGAGCGGCGACGCCGTCCGCGCCGTCGTGCGCAACACGGGCGTCAACCAGGACGGCCGCACCCCGGGCATCACGTTCCCCAGCGGCGACGCGCAGGCGGCGCTGATCCGGCGCGTGTACGAGCAGGCCGGGCTCGACCTGGCCGACACGTCGTACGTGGAGGCGCACGGCACGGGCACTCAGGCGGGCGACCCGATCGAGGCGCGGGCGCTGTACGAGACGTTTGGCGTCTGCCACGCGGGCCCGGACACCGACCCGCTGGTGGTGGGCTGTATCAAGACCAACATTGGCCATCTCGAGGGCGCCAGCGGCGCCGCGGGCCTCATCAAGACGGTGCTGATGCTGGAGCGCGAGACGATCCTGCCCAACGCCGACTTCCGGGAGGCCAACAGCAAGATCCCGCTTGACGACTGGCACCTGTCCGTACCCACGGGCTTGCGGCCATGGCGCGAGGCCACGCGCACGCCCGTGCTGCGGGCGTCGATCAACGGCTTCGGGTACGGCGGCACCAACGCGCACATCATCGTCGAGAGCGCGGCCGACTACCTCGCAGCGCGCGGCCTGGCCGGCGGGCGGTACAACTTCCACCACGGCCACACATTGTCGACCGCAACGACAACAACAACAACACCGAACAGCGCTGGCAGCATCACCGGCAGCAGCAACGACGACCACGATGACCACGATGGTGACAGCGGCAGCCACACGCCCCCCTCGGTGCCGTCGACGCCCCGATCCAGCAAGCAGCCGAGCACGGTGGTGTCGCCGGCGTCCAGCCGTGCCGACACGGTCGCTTCGCCGTCGCTGACGGCCGCGTCGTCGCTACTGTCGAGCCCGCTGGCCGCGGCCGATAGTCCGTCAACACCGTTCCACAAGCACCAGAAGTCCATCTCAGAAGAGCTGCAACTCGGCAGCCCTCTGCCCGTGCAGCCAGAGGAGGTCACCGAGCAAGAAACCTCCCCTGCGTCGGATGGCGTGCTGCCGGACGCTGAACTGCCAGTACCCAAGCTGTTTGTCCTCACGGCACAGGACGAGGCTGCCGGAAAGACCCAGGCCGCCCAGCTGCAAGCATACCTCACGCAGGACGACACCAGCGCCAGCCACAACGCCAGCTTTCTCCACGACCTGGCCCACACGCTGAGCACCCGGCGGTCGGCGCTGCCCTGGAAGGCGGCCGTGCCGGCGACCTCGGCCGACGCACTGGCCACGGCTCTGGGCCAGGCGCGGTTCCAGAACGCGTCCCGGCCGGCCTCGGTGGCGTTTGTCTTCACGGGCCAGGGCGCGCAGTGGTTCGCCATGGGCCGCGAGCTGGCAACGACGAGCGCCGTGTTCCGCGCGTCGCTGGACCGCAGCGCGGCCATCCTGGCGTCGTCGACGATGCAGGCGGACTGGTCGCTGCACGAGGAGCTGCTGGGCCGCGACGCGCAGTCGTCGCGCGTCAACGAGCCCGCCGTCAGCCAGCCGCTGTGCACGATCCTGCAGGTGGCGCTGGTCGACCTGCTGCGGTCGTGGGGCGTGACGCCCACGGCGGTCGTGGGCCACTCGAGCGGCGAGATCTGCGCCGCGTACGCGGCCGGCCTGCTGAGCCAGGAGGCGGCCGTGGCGGCGGCGTACTTCCGCGTGCCGCTGGACTCGTCGGCGGCGGACTCGTGCCGCGGCGGCATGGTGGCGCTGGCGTGCGACGAGGCCGAGACCCTAGCCCTGCTAGACGGCCTGCAGCGCGGCAAGGCCGTCATCGCCTGCTACAACAGCCCCCAGAGCTTCACGGTGTCGGGCGACGACGCGGCCATCGAGGAGCTGACGGCCGTGTGCAAGGAGAAGGGCGTGCGCCACCGCAAGCTGGTCGTCGGCTTCGCGTACCACTCGCACCGCATGGCGGCCGCCGCCGAGGCGTACCGCGAGCTGCTGCAGGCCAACAAGACGGTGGTGGGCGCGTTCGCGAACCCGGCCACCGAGAGCGGCATCGGCGGCGTGGAGATGTACTCGTCGGTCACGGGCAAGAAGCTGGCGCCGGGCGCGCTGACGCTGGACTACTGGGTCGAGAACCTGGTCAGCCCCGTGCGCTTCACCGAGGCGCTGAGCGCGCTCTGCTACGAGGCGCAGACGGGCCAGTCCCTGGCGGACCCGGGCTTCGTGCGCAAGCCCCAGGTCGACGTGCTCGTCGAGGTCGGCCCGCACGCGGCCCTGGCCGGGCCCATCCGGCAGATCCTGCAGGCGCAGGCGCCGCTGACCAAGATCGGCATCCTGTCGATGCTGCGGCGCGGCCAGGACGCCACGGAGACGGCGCAGCAGCTGGCCTGCGCGCTGTTCGAGAAGGGCCTGCCGGTGGACGTGGCCGCCATCAACGACGACGGCAACGACGCGAAGGTCTCCGTCATCCCCCGGATCCTCGCCGACCTGCCCCCCTACCCCTGGAACCACAGCACGGCGTACTGGGCCGAGCCGCGCGAGAGCATCCGCTACCGCCAGCGCCAGTACGCGCGCCACGACCTGCTGGGCGCACCCGTACGCTTCGGCAGCCCGCTGGAGCCGCGCTGGCGGCAGTGGATCCGCACGGCCGAGACGCCGTGGGTGCGCGACCACCGCGTGCAGGGGCTGGTGGTGTACCCGGCGGCGGGCTACATCTCGATGGCGATCGAGGCGGCTCGGCAGGACGCCCTGCACAAGGCGGTCGTGTCGCAGGACGCCGTGCCCGAGATCGACGGCTACGAGCTACGCGACGTGTCGCTCGGCCAGGCCCTCATCGTGCCCGAGGGCGCCGAGGAGGTCGAGGCCATGATCAGCCTGCGGCCGCTGACTGAGAGCGCCATGGACAACTCGACCGTGTGGCACGAGTTCTTTGTCTACTCGTGCAGCAGCAGCGCGACGACGACGACGCCCAGCGGCGCGCCCATCACCGACACCTGGGCCGAGCACTGCCGCGGGCGCATCGCCGTGCGGTGGAAGCCGGCCGCGCACGTGGACGGCGAGCCCGCCGGCGTCACGGACACGGCGGCCATCCTCGCCGAGACGGCGCGCCTCGACGCCGCCAACCGCCGCCAGACGCTCGACGCCTGCCACGACGACGTGGACCTGGGCGCGCTCTACGACCACTGCACGGCCATCGGCCTCGAGTACGGCCCGACGTTTGCCAATCTGACCAAGGCCAAGGCTGGCCCGGCGTCCAAGTCGTCGTCGGACCCGACGAACCGCATCGCCGGCACGGTGGCCATCCCCGACGTGGCCGCGTGCATGCCGGCGCACTACCACAGCCCCATCGTCGTGCACCCGGGCACGCTCGACGCGTGTCTGCACGGCATCATGGCGTTCCGCGACCTGCTCAAGGCCGCCATCATGCCCGTCTTCTTCGGGCACATCTACATCGCCGCCGAGCTGGGCCAGGCCCAGGCCGGCGACCACCTGGGCGTCTACCTCGGCGTGAAGCAGAGCGGCTTCCGCAACCTCGACATCGACCTCACGGCCTACGGGCCCGAGGCGAGCAAGCAAGACCCCAGGGACGACGCCGTGCCCGCGCCTCTCATCCGCATGGAGGGCCTCCGCATGACGTCCCTCGCCGGCAGCATGCCTTCGGGTGGTACCGGCGGCGACGGCCAGCCGCCCAAGACCTACTTCCAGTCAGAGTACCGCCCCGACCCGGCGTTCCTGACGTCGGAGCAGTTCGACGAGCTGAGCGCGCACCTGATGCCGCCCGAGGCCGAGAGCGCGGCGCTGCGCCGGCTCGACCAGTCGGCGTTCTACATGGCCGACTACGCGCTGGCCCGCATCCCCGAGGACGCCGTGCCGGGGCTGACGACCAAGGGCCGCAAGCTGTACGCGTCGCTGCGGCGCCAGCGCGACTCGGTGTTGGCCCTGCACGCCAAGCGCGTCGAGGAGCGCACGGCGGCCGGCATCACCGATGCTGAGCTTGCCCACGCCGACGACATCGCCACGTGGCCCAACTCCTCGGAGGCCGACCGCGCGGCGCTGCTCGACGAGCTCCAGCAGTCCGGCGCCGAGGGCCGCCTGCTCGCGGCCGTGTCCGCCAGCATGCACGGCATCGTGCTCGGCACGGCCGACCCGCTCGATGTCACGATGAAGGGCGACGTGCTGGGGCAGTACTACGCCCACAACCCGCGCATGGCGCGCCAGTACCAGCAGGCGGCCGTCTACGTCGACCTGCTGGCCCACAAGAACCCGCACATGCGCATCCTCGAGATCGGCGCGGGCACGGGCGGCGCCACGCTGCCACTGCTGCGCGCGCTGGGCGGCGACAGCGACGGCGCCAACACGCTGGCCCGCTTCGCGTCCTACGACGTCACGGACATCAGCTCCGGCTTCTTCGAGGCCTTCCGCGAGAAGACCAAGGCCTGGCAGGGGCTCCTCAACTTCCGCCGCCTCGACGTCGAGAAGGACCCGGCCCGGCAGGGGTTCGCCGCCGGCACCTACGACCTCGTCGTGGCCGCCAACGTGCTGCACGCGACGCGCAACATCGCCCGCACCGTCGCGCACGCGCGCCAGCTGCTGCGGCCCGGCGGCACGCTGCTGCTGATCGAGCTCGTGCGCGTGCCGCAGCAGCTCGTGTCGACGGCGGCCGTCGGCAACATCTTTGGCATCTTCGACGGCTGGTGGGTCGCCGAGGAGGAGCACCGCCAGGACTCGCCGCTGCTAGCCGAGGCGCAGTGGGACGCCGTGCTGCGCGAGCAGGGGTTCTCGGGCCTGGACGCCGCCGTGTGGGAGACGCCGGACGTGGCCACGCACCAGGGCACGACGATGATCAGCACGGCCGTGTACCAGCCGAAGCTGGTGGAGGTGGAGGTGGAGGCGGAGGCCGAGCCCACTGAGGCGACAGCAGTCGAGGAAGCCGCCGTGGCAGAGACCACAGCGTCCACGGCGACCACGGAGGCCGCAGAGCCCACGGCCACAGAGCCCACTATCACAGAGACGACACTCCCTGCGGCCGTCCTCGTGACCGACGCGGCCGCCAACAAGCCGCTGCTGGAGACACTCTCAGCAGCCATCACGTCCTCCTCCGACAGCACCGCGGCCATCCTCCCAATCTACACGCTCGACGAGGACTTCCCACCCATCGCCGATGGCCAGGTCTGCGTGTTTTACCAGACCGAGCGCGGCACGCTCGGCCCGCAGACGGCCGACAGCATGGAGAAGATGCGCCGGCTGTTCCTCCGGCCCATCGGCGGCAGCGGCGGCAGCGTGCTCTGGCTGACGCGCGGCGCCGCCGACGGCGAGGACGTGCCCGACTTCGCCCTCATCCAGGGCCTGCTGCGCACGCTCCGCGTCGAGCTGGGCGGCCGCCTCATCCACTTGGACCTGGACCTCGCCGTCGAGCCGGCGGCCGTCGTCGAGACCGTGGCGCGCGTCTTCGCGCGGTCCTTTGACGCCGCGTCGGCCCGCGACCCCGACGCGCCCGACGTCGAGGTGGAGCTCGAGCTCGCCGTGCGCGGCCGCCACGGCACCGTGCACATCCCGCGGTACGCCGAGGCCGCACCGACCTCCGAGTACGTGGCCGCGCGCACCGGCCGCCGCACGCTCGTGCCGGCGTCGCCCGTGCAGCCGGGCCGGCACCTCAAGCTCGAGGTCGGCCAGCCGGGCCTGCTGGACAGCCTGTACTTTGACGACGACGCGTCCGTCGGCGCCGCGCTGCCGCTGGCCGACGACGACGTCGAGATCGCCGTGCGCGCCGCGGGACTCAACTTCCACGACGTCATGGTAGCCATGGGCCAGATCGAGACGCGCGACCTCGGCCGCGAGTG